>JAVLUX010000168.1:300000-325000 GCA_032164185.1 Moxostoma hubbsi | reverse complement strand
TTGTGTTATTAATGCATGCTTCTGGTCATATTATGAACGATTCATCAGGGCATATTGGCTATTTTATATAAAAGATTTGACCTTGTTATCTTTCATTAAAATTTCATAACTAAATGTCATTACTTGCTCTTCCAGTAAAATGAGTGACTCTGCTCTGCTGAAGTGCTCCTCACACAAAGGTTTAAGCCCGCCCCTTTGTTTAAACAAACCTGCAGTCAAAGCAGCTCTATGCACAGATGAAAAGGTGTATTTTTCCTCCTAAACTCCCCTTCCTAAACCCAAACTTCCTTGGTTACGGGCTTGAATTTACATTTCGAATGAGGAGGAATAAGTACGATAACAAATGTCCGGATGTGTTTGCAGGGTTTCTATGCGTCCTGGAAAACCGGGAATTTCGCAATGCAGTTTTACAGTCATGGAAAAGTCATAGAAAATTAGAAAAATACCTACATATATGTTTTTTTTTTCTCCCCAATCTGTAACGCCCAATTCCCAATGTGCTCTGAGTCCTCGTGGTGGCGTAGTGACTCACCTCAATCCGGGTGGCGGAGGGCGAATCACAGCTGCCTCCGCGTCTGAGACCGTCAATCCACGCATCTTATCACGTGACTTGTTGAGCGCGTTACCATGGAGACCTAGCGCGTGTGGAGACTTCACGCTATTCTCTGCAGCATCCACACACAACTCACCCCACGCGCCCCACCGAGAGCGAGACCACCTTATAGCGACCACGAGGAGGTTACCCCATGTGACTCAACCCTCCCTAGCAACCGGGCCAATTTGGTTACCCCATGTGACTCTACCCTCCCTAGCAACCGGGACAATTTGGTTGCTTAGGAGACCTGTCTGGAGTCACTCTAAATAATGTTTTGTCCTGGAAAATATTTTAGTGAACGCATCCCTGTCATATACATTCTCTGCTCATCTGCTGTCATCTCTGCTTCAATCCAACAAAATAGTTAAAGATTTTTCCCACATTCCAACATGGCTGATAACCAAAAAACAGCGTATAAACTTTAGACAACAATGACGGTCGAACCACTGATTTTTTTGACAATTCATTCACACTCTGGGATGATAGCATGGTGATTCGGCCTTAATACCTCGGGATGTCAATTAATTGTCAATAATGTAATGATCGGAGTGAGCTTATATTTTGGTTACAATATGTAGTATGCGGAAAACACGGACAGAATCACGGAATATAGTCATAAAATGGCATTAGTTGCAAAACTATGTCACATGTCACAGAATCAGGGCTGGACTGGTAATCTGGCATTCCGGGCATTTTCCCGGTGGGCCGACACAATTTGGGGCCAATCAGAGCCGGACTGGCCATCGGGAGAACCGAGCGAAACGTGCTGAATGGGCCGCAATAAGCAAAAATGAGACGTCACGTAAACGTTTAACATGCACATGATTAAATAATGAAAATAAAGGATGACTAACCAATTTATTGCAAGTTATTTGAGACAAAAGTATAAATTAAATATACTTATAATTGTATTTTAATTGAAAATAATGCATCCATGCATAGACCTAATAAGGTTGCATATTCTGTTATTTACATGCATAAATTGTAGGACTTGCACGTGTTTGCATTGACACACAAGTGTTAAACAGCACCTGTTACTAATCCTAAATTATGGTGCAAATGGTTTACAGTGTGAAACAATGAGGTTTTTAAGTTTTTAGCAACAAACAACCAATCATTAACTAAACAATACGTGCCTCATTAAATATTCATGTCCTTTGTACAGTCTCAGAATTGTTTACAGGTTATGTTCAGTTTCATTACCTGAACATGCTATACTGTGTCCAATCAATGCTACTAACCTCGTAATTCAAGGATGTAACTAAATATTATTCGCAGTAAGATGTTTTATGTTCAGGTCACTTTTTTTATGTGTAAAATGTATTTTACAATTTGATTGTGCATCTCTCTCTCTCTCTCTCTCTCTCTCCTCGTGGTTCTTTCCTTCCTCTGATGCACTTGTTCTCTTTTCCTCTCCACATGGCTCAGTCACCTCCGTTCCAAAAAGCAGCAAACTGCCAGACACAGCTGAGAGGAGGCACTCAATACACCCTGAATTATTCAACAGCTTTATCTGCTGTCCCACAACAGACAGGGAGAACAAGAACGAGAGACAGAGAAACTGAGTGAGAGAGATAGAGAGTGAAAGAGAGAGAGAGGGAGAGAAAGAGAGAGTGAGTGAAAGAGAGAGAGAGAGGTAGAGCGAGAGAGCGAGCAAAAGACAGAGAGAGAGAGCGCGAGCAAAACAGTGAGAGAGAGAGAGAGAGAGAAAGTGAGAGAGAGAGAGTGAAAGAGAGAGAGTGAGATAGAGCAAGAGGGAGGGAGAGAGCGCGAGCAAAAGAGTGAGAGTGAGAGAGAGAGAGAGAGAGAGAGTGAGAGCGAGTGAAAGAAAGAGAGAGAGAGCAAAAGAGTGAGAGATGGAGAAAGAGAAATATATAGAGTGAGAGAGAGAGAGTGAGTGAAAGAGAGAGAGAGGTAGAGCGAGAGAGAGAGAGAGAGAGAGAGAGAGAGAGAGAGAGAGAGAGCGAGTGAAAGACTCAAGTCTGACACTTTTATAGGTCAAATAAAAAGTTGAGTGAACTGATACCGAGCCGTGCTGATAATTAGCCCAGGAGGGGGGTAACACTACTTCATTCCACTTTTGGAGTGTTTGCCATTACATTTTTATTGAATGCAACAGAAAATGTGATGTATAACACCGAGTTGGACAAAGCGCGTTACCACGAAGACACAGCGCATGTGGAGGATTCACGCCATCCACCACGTCATCCACGCACAACTCACCACACACCCCACCGAGAGCGGGAACCACATTATAGCGACCATGAGGAGGTTACCCCATGTGTCTCTACCCTCCCTAGCAACCGGGCCAATTTGGTTGCTTAGGAGACCTGGCTGGAGTCACTCAGCACGCCTGGATTCAAACTCACGACTCCAGGGGGGGGTAGCCAGTGTCAATACTCGCTGAGATACACAGACCCCCGTCATTTAGAAATGTTTAACCCAAAGTGGGTCCTCACGATCCGCCAGGACAGTTTTGAGCACCGTGTGCCGTGTGAACATGCCAGTGTAGTTACGTCACGCGAGAGGCAGCGTCAACTGATTCTCCTCACGGATGCGCCATTAGAGACCGACCAAAGTAAAAAACAATACAGTGAAAAGAACATAAATATTGATCTGTTTCTCACTTAAACTGATTGTATTGCTTTAGAAGACATTCATTACTTTTACGAGTTTTTTGGTGCCTTGATCACCGACCACTTGCACTGTATGGACCAACAGAGCTGAGATATTCTTCTAAAAATCTTCATTTGTGTTCTGCAGAAGAAAGAAAGTCACATCTGGGATGGCATGAGGGTGAGTAAATGATGAGAGATTTGTAACTTTTGGGTGCACGGTCCCTTTAAAAGTTACAGCTTGGATGTGCGCCAGTCTTTTATAGGGCTACTATTGAATTCAGATGGGCCCGTCCCAACAGATCACGTAAATAAAAGCCAACAGCTGTTGGTCATTTGACATGTCAGTCTGAAAGCCTCTTCATGTCTAATTGGGAAGTTACCCTATGCAAACTGGACCAGACTTTATGTTGATAGTCTAAAGTCTAGCTCTGCTAAATTAACGAGCATCGGTCTGCTGGTTTAACTCAAAAAGTACTGCCCGTTATACCCGCCCAATTACAACGCAAATCAAAATAGACGCTGAAGTACCAGACATGCACTCATTACAGAACATTACCATCAACTGATCTTTGATCTTTACTAAATCTTCACTTCCCACAGTGGTGCAATTTAAAGACGTTTTTCACAAAAAATTATTTTTTTAACCGAAGGCAGATTTGCAAGGTCAGAATTCGCCCAATTCACATTTAGTTAAACTCGTTATCTCCAGATCTGAGATCAAACAGCGGCCCGGAAGGAAGCAAGTCAAGTGGCTGATGTTTGGCTACATAATATGGCGAGGTAAGATAGCATCCTTCCCCTTAGATGTCCAAGATACAACACGGCGAGAGGCAAAGCGGTGTGCCAAATGTACCGGTGGCGACAGGGGCGTGATGTAAGGGCCTGCTCTCCTCGGCCGTCCGCCAGCAGGAACGCAGCCAGGCTCTGTTATAGTCATCTAACGTGGCTGCCGGTCACTGAGGCAAAGATAATTGTCTTTTCGAGAATCAGGACATGATAAATAAACAACAAACCAAAAGCAGCATGAGAAGGAAACAAACAGGGTGTATTAAAGGAGGTTGTTGTGAAGAGAAAGTACATTTCACATTTAGAGCATTATAGAGCATCTAGTAATGTATTCCAGTAGATTACTCAAGATCAGTAATGTAATCTAATTACTTTGGATTACTTCTTCAGCATTGGTAGATTTTTTCACTTGTTTTGACTATAAAAACTAAAAATACACATGTAAAAACCCAAATATCTGATGCAGTGTTTTAAGGATTTTTAGATTTTTTTTTTGCATGTAAAATGGCTAGAAATAGCATTTTAGCTTAGCATAAAGCTAACAATTTACTCAGAGTTTATTTCTATTTCTTCGCTCCAAACGTACTTCAAACGTACTTCTCTGTCTGCTCGTATGAATGTCACACATCATAAGAAAGTGTTTCACCGCTGGTCAAATGCACTTTGGATCATTTATATGTATTAATGTTTTCCATCTGAAAGGACTAAATATTAAATGACACAAATGACAATAAAATGCAAAGTAATCTCTTCAGTAATCTAAATACTTTTTGAATGTAACTGTATTCTAATTACCAATGATTTAAATTGTAACTGTCGTGGAATACAGTTACTAATATTTTGTATTTTAAATATGTAATCCTGTTACATGTATTCTGTTACTTCCCAACTCTGTGTGTACATTAATATTTGTAACATTTAAACATGTATTTTTGTACATTTGAAAAGATCTGAAATGTAAATATTTGTACAGCTCTAGAAACGTTAAATATATAAATGGAAGAAATACATATATCTGAATACACGAATCCAATGTGAGTATACAGTATTTGCATAAATTATTTATTTTATATATATATATATATATATATATATATATATATATATATATATATATATATACAGTATATATATATATATGTGTGTGTGTGTGTATTTATTAGATATTTATGTTAAATAAATGTGTACATTTTCACTGTTTTATAGATATTTTAGATCCCTTAAAGAAATGTCCCTTGTTCAAAAGAAGTTAAGCTCAATCAACAGCATTTATGGCGTAATGTTTCTTTAAGAAAAAAAAAAGGCACTTACAATGGAAATCAATGGGGCCCATTTTTAGAGGGTTTAAAAGGCAGAAATGTGAAGCTTATAATTTTATAAAAGCACTTACATTAATTCTTCTGTTAAAACTCATGTATTATTTGAGCTGTGAAGTTGTTAAAATCAGTTTTTAGCCATTTTAGGTTTTTGGGGATTGTTGGCATTACATCGTCATGGCAACAAAGTTGCAAAATTGGCTGTAACTACACAGAAAAGGGTAGTGTGTGACTTTATCACACATAAATCATGCTTACATGCATATCCTTTATAGTGAGTATTTTAATGTTAAAAAATGTGGCCCCATTGACTTCCATTGTAAGTGCCTCACTGAAACCAGATTTATATATATATATATATATTAGGATATGAATCCTCATGAGCTCATGTTGATCTATCAGCACTCTTCCCTCGAACGATGCAGAAATGAAACAGAACTGACTAGAAGGACGGGTCAGATAATATGCATTACATTTTACCTCCTCTTTTCTATTAATGCATTAGGCAGATGCTTTTACCCAAAGTGACTTTCAATGAATTCAAGGTATGCATTTATTAGTATGTGCACTCCCCGGAAAATTAATCCCAAGACCGCTGTGCTCTACCGCTTGAGCTACAGGAATTACTAATACACCCCTTATAAAAACATTAAAAATAAGCGTGCATATATTAAGCATATGCAACTAGAGAGAGTCCTACGAAGCCCCTTGGAGGAAAGGAAGGACATTTATTTTCTGATATAGCAGTTTTGAGTTCCCTTGCAAAAGATGTTTTATTCATCCCTTATGGAAATTGAACATGGTTTCACTACTGTAGCTGTGGTTCAAGGATGGTATTTGTTGTAAAACCATAGTAACCACTAAATGTCCCATGATTTTACTACAGTAACCATATTTTAAACATGGGATTTGTGGTAGCACCATACAGGGCTGGACTGGGAAGAGAAATCGGCCTGGGATTTTACATGGCAACTGGCCCAAAAGTTGAGCGGGGCAGGGGCCGGGGGTGTTCGCTGTCCTTAGTTATCGCGGCACAGGTTTGTGGTCCGTTCTGCATAACACGGCAGCTCATTTTAGCTTATCGCGGCCCATTCGGCCCGTTTCGCGACCGACCCTCCGGCCCGCTCGGTTCTCCCAATGGCCAGTCTGCCCCTGAGTGCGTTGGCCCACCAGGTAAATGCCCGGTCTACCAGATTACCAGTCTTGGCACCATAGGAATAATACAGAGACACCTATATGGTATACAAATTAGAGGTTGACCAATATATCGGCAAGGCCGATAAAATGAATACAAATATGGTTACTATAGTAAAACCATGGTCAATCCTTGTAAGGGAAGGACAGTGTTAGGTTTAGGGGTAGGGGTTGGCATAGGGTGTCTATGGGACTCTAAATAAACACAATAAACACACTGTAGTGTTGCTCCTATTCTGTATGTTCTATGCTTTGCTATTCTAGCATCTTAAACCCACAAAGTCATTGTTGCAATCAGGAAATATTAAGAGTAGAGGCATGGGAAAAAGTATGTCAAGAGGTGAGGTTCGAACCTGGATCTCCAGCGTGACTCCACATACACATGCTGTACCGTTGTTGCACTCAGAGCTACAACAGCTGCACATGGGGGTTTCCACCAGACTATTGGAGTGCAAATAGTCACTTAGTTATCCAATCTATCAATCCATACAATGTCTAACCCGTTAGCCAGTTTAGTGTCTCTGCCCCATCGTGTAAAATTCAAATGTGGTCGCCTTCATTTGATCAGCAGTTGACCCCAAATAAATCAGTCATGGCTGTCTTGAGTTTGGTCTTATCAGTGGTTGCCGGAGTTAATGTAAACAGCCTCTGCCAACAAGATGGACTATTTGCACTTATGCCTTGTCCACACTAATACGTTTTTGTTTGAAAATGCATCTTTTTCTCTCCATTTTGGCCTGAGATGGCGTTTTGGAGCTTTTCGAAAACGCACTCCAAAGTGGATATATTTGAAAACGATATATCTGAAAATGATGATGTATTTGTTGTCATGTGACGCAGTCATGTCCATATCCAACCAAAACAATCAAGATGGCGGCCCGTGTTATAAATGTCACTTTGTACAACCATCACATTGCGTTGCTTCAAAGGCGAAGGGAAGTTTACGCGGAATTGTTGTCCGGCAACGGAACACGAGGACAATTGCATTTACGATTTAAACGTTTTCATACGTTTCAGTGTATACGAGCAACTTTTGGAAAACGCTTGTAAACGCTGGTGTGGATGGAGAACGTTTTCAAACGGAAACGTCACTTTCAAATGTATCCGGATTAATGTAGACGTCGCCTTAGTGTAAACAGACACTCTGTTAAAGATCATTTATTTATTAGCCAATTTATATATGTCATTTACTATGTAAATAAATGGAGTGATGTATCGCATGCTCTCTGGATATTGACATCGACCATTAAAAACCCCCATACTGTTTGACCTCTAATAACAATCAATCACTCTGCCAATAATAGCATGGGTAGTTTTACTATAGTAACACCACGGTTATCTTGTGGTGCATGTATCTATTAGGGCTGAAATGATTAGTCGACGTTATCGACAATAAAAAATTGACAAAAATGTTTATTGTCGAATATTCGTTTGATCTCATTTAACGTAACATGAGATCACATTAAACTGTAATGATACAGAAGCTGATCATGTAAATAACTACAAACTCCGACTCTGGCATTTCTCTGTGTGGTCAGCGCCTCATATATGAGTTGCTCAAATGTCCCGATCTGAGGGGGAGAGACTGAAACTGCACCGGCTGATGCACACTCTGTCACGGGACGCTCATCCATGGAGCGCACACGCTTAATGCAGCTAGACTATAACGTGATTGCTCGTGACTTATTGAATCATAAAAATTGTCACTGTGCATTTCTTATCGTGAAGAAAATTGGCAATACGCAGCTTTATTAATAGAGAGTTTGTTTTTTAGTGAGTTAAAGATGGATTGAAGTGAACAGAAAGGTGAGAGGAAGTCTTCACAGCAATAATATACATTTATGATTTTGTTTTGGCTTGTTTTCCAATATAAATATCTAAAACTCCTTTAAAACAACATTTACTTTAGCAGCTGTACTGCAGGAGAACACATTGTTATCTGAGAATGTTGAATATAATATTAAAAATACAAACATATTAAAATATCTTAAAATCCTTTAATAAAAGATGCATTCATTCACCTGAGAAGCGGCATATCAGATATTTAGACTTGCTTTTAGAGCAGGGGTGCCAATACGTCGATCGCAAAGGCAATGCTGGTAGACGGCACAAAATTTAAATGTGCTTTCGTAAAATTTTTATTAAAAAAATTATAGTGTCTTTCCTTATTTTACTTTCTGTCTTACTTTCACTCGACGAGTAAATTTTGACAAGGCGAGATTTTTGTTTATTCAGTTGCCATGACAACTAGATTCGCGCCTTCCAAGGACAGAGCGCGAAATTGCGAAGCTAGCAGTGTTTGAGGCTGGCTATCAGCAGCTAATGCTCGGGTTATGCAAAACTGTCTGATTCATTAAGTGCAAGTCATCAGAATAAGGTAAATGCCCTGGATATTGGGATCTATTGTGCTGTAGGTGTTTTGGGCTTAGTGTTAAAACTGAATGATATCAACATTGAACATTATTATATATTTTGTATTAATTAGAAGATGAATTCATAGGGATACACATGCCTGTAGTCCCAAAAAGCATTTTTCAAAATGAAACTTTTTTTTTTTTTTATCGAGTTGGTCATTTAAAAGTAGATCATAACGCAAAAAAGTGTGGGCACCCCTGTTTTAGAGAATACATCTTGAATATAAGTATATTTAGTCTTTACTGGACTTAATGTATATTTAAGATACATCCTCTTAAAGCAAGTCTAAACAGCTTATATGTTGCTTCTCAAGTAAATGTATCTTGTTTTAAGGATTTTTAAACCATTTTAAATTAATAACAAGACAAAAACACTAACAATAGTTTTATTGCAGTGAAGTTCTTTACTGAATTTTGATCAAACTTAATAAAAAGTATTTTTTCCCCTTTAATTCAGTGAATGTCATTTAGAGGTATTTTTAAAAGATGATTTTGTCCTCTTTATTGTCAGTAAGCACCTTTAATACAACCTTTTAAGTCAGGCACAAGATGAATAGTTGGTTAAGAGTTAATGATTAACCATTGCAATAATCGCAGAATAGCCGAATAATCGCCTGAATAATCGTTAGATTAATCGATTATCAAAATAATTGTTAGTTGCAGCTCTAGTATCTATCATGTTTTTGATTTTTTTAAGCATAGTTCTTACCACAAAAGTTGTTACTACAGTTATGATTACAGTATACCGTATATATATTTACTAGAGTAAAACCACAATTAATTGTATTAACTTTAGTTGGTTTTAAAACCACAAGTTCATGTTACCCATGCTGTTACTAGTGAAACTGTAGTCACTAGTATTTTTGTTTTTTGGTAGAATGATTATGATTTTTATTAACATAGTTTTGGTTTTCATGTACTGTAATTATTAGTATTGGTTTACAACATATATCACAAATTATGGTAAAATATGGTTACTGTAATAAAACCATGTAAAAATCTGTATATTTAAGTTGTCATAATATGTCTGTAGTACAAACGGTGTGGGACGTTTTACGCGGCAACATTCGAAATTCACTTTGCAACCCATTTTACATCCGGAATCTGCCATATTTCCAAGCGAAACAGAACAATCCGAAAAAACATTGGACGGAACTTATTTTTACCCACTGGGAGCCAATTGAGAAATTGATTAGGAAACAATGGGCATTACAGAACAGAATGGACAGTTGCGGAGCTCGAGGGTGGCCGGCCCACTCGCAATTGGTGTTTTAGTCATTTTTAGAGGTGAAATCATCTCTGTACAAATTTACAAACTTAACATGTGCGCACACCAAGGTCGCCAAACCTCTCCGTCCTGGGTGTCAGTGTCTCCGTCCCTAGTGACAGAGCTAGGGGGTGGCCGTGGCTACCATGGACCGAAGCCTGGCCACCCCATTTGTAATTGCTGTTTTAGTAATTTTTTGACACAATTTAAATCTTTAGAGGTGAAATCATCTCTGTACAAATGTACAAACTTAACATTCGCCAAGCCTCTCCGTCCCGGGTGTCATTGTATTCCACCCCCACCCCCACAGTCCGACGATATAAAAATGCAGCCCGAACATTTCTGTGCCACCACAGACTGATCGCTTGCCCCTGCCTGGCCACCCTTTTCAAAAACTCCTGGCTCCGCCCCTGAGAATGGAGTCAAATGGATGGAGGAGAGAGGTTGAAAAGAGTTATTCACAACATTATATTAAAAGTAAGGCTGAGAAAATACAATATTACCATTTAAAAATACTGATATTGATATGTGCATTGTTTGGGATAGCACTGCATGGTACACCACTGAATCATTCACAATAACACTGGGGGTGTATTGATTTCGTAATGATTCTTACTCAAGAACAGACATTCGGAGCTTCAGGTAAAGGTGTCTGGCACCCTTCTTTCACCTCTGTGTGCATGATTATATCTTCTCTCTTTCTCTCTCTGAACATCAGCAGTGATGTCCACCTCTTCCAGCTAGTGGCACGCAGGACACTGAACCCGAGCTCTCAATGCCACTAATACGATATTAGTGATTGAACCCATCAATCCCTAAAGCTCCAGTGTGATAGGAGACAAACAGGGAAACCCAATCGTTATGAAACAGTGTCCCACAGTGGGGAAGCAGCTGCCCTGCATCTTATAGGAGATTCAAAGGATGGTGTTTCACCATCAATACAGCCAAAACAAACCAACGAGAAAGGTGTTATTCTCTGTTCTGCCTTCATCTACCATGTCAATATTGTGTTTTACGTAATATCCAAATTTGTGCATATTTAATGAGATAACACTTAATTTGCATATATTAACTAAAAGTCTTTTTTTTTGCCTATTCACCTGTAGCTGCACATGTTGTCTTTAATATATTATATGTTTATTATTTGCTCACACAATATGAATGGGTATTTAAAGTGTAAAATGTATTGACGCTTTAATATTTTAGGAAGGGCACCAAGGGAATCATCATATTTTTTTTTCATATTAAGCCAGAGATCATTTAACAGAGACGGGCCACTTCTATTTAAATTAATTGGAGAAATCGGAACGACAGCCAACGGTCAACGGATGTAGACAGGAAGTCCCGCCTTACAGGTGAAATAGCCAATCACCTTTTAGATACGGACATCGCCTGTCAATCAACTCAACAATGCGCATGGTCACAAGCTGAGAAAATTGGGTTTTTTAGTTTAATATGAGGTAAAGAAGCACAAATGATAAGAGTGTTGACAGATTTTAAACATGTTCTTTGATCGTAATCTTGACCAACCGTTTATGAGATTTCGGTCTTTCCCCATTCAAGTAGATATGAGCTGCACTGGCATGACTGGAAATAACCTCCCGAGAGCGTCCCAGAAATGACCGACAGTGAACTGACTTGCTAGAGAGACTTTGATTGAGCCACCAAAATGAAAATATGAGGAACAAAATTAGGATGTTCTTTTTTTCTTTGTGTGGGATGTGAAGTTTGAAGGAAAGAGAGTTCGCCATAAGGCAAAACGTTCACTTTGGACTTTGTGGACATCCTTCAAAAATATTGTGTTCACAGAGTAAACAAAATCATAGCGGTTTAAAACGACATGAGGGTGAGTAAATAAAGGCACTTTTTTTGTTTTTTGTTTTTTGTTTTTTTTGGCAATTTTACCAGTAACCTGGGTTGGGGGGGTTACTTTTGAAATTTATTCCACTCCAGATTACAGATTACATGCTGTTAAAAGTAATTTGTAATGTATTCCATTAGATTACTCAAGGTAAGTAACGTATTCAAAATACTTTGGATTACTTCTTCAGCACTGGTAGAATTTTTCACTTGTTTTGACTATAAAAACGTAAAATACACATTCAAAATAAATGATCTGAATAACCCAAATATCTTATGCAGTGTTGTTTCTAAAACAAAATAAATCAAATTGATCTTGTTTTAAGGATTTTTAGATATTTTTACAGGAAAACAATACAAAAATTATCATCAAGAATATGATTTTTGCTCTAATATCAAAGATCTTACTAGAAAAAAGAAATTATGATCTAACGTGAATTTTCTTGATGAAAAACATGATCGTGTCTGGTAACATGCGCATGTAAAATGGCTAGAAATAGCATTTTAGCTTAGCATAAAGCTAACAATTTACACAAGGTTTATTTCTATTTCTTGTGCTCCAAACTTACATCAAACGTACTTCTCTGTCTGCTCGTATGACTGTCACACATCATAAGAAAGTGTTTCACTATCGCTATCTGCAATATTATGGGGTTATTTTAACTTATTTTCAATCGGTTCTTCTGTTGTTGCTTCACATTTTTACCAATATGCCTAACAACCTCCAGGGGGCAGGCTAAAGGTGACAGTGACAAACAGAAAATCCCTCGAAAGATACAACACAAATACAAACAATTCTAGTAATATTAAAGGTTACAAACGAGGAAGGAACACTTAGTATCAGTGAAACGATATGCAGGTTTGTTTCATTGCTTACTGTTAAAAGTATATGGAATAATGCAATTATGAACAATTTCAGGGTTTCACAATGAAGCACTTGTAAAGTCAAGTTTGGTAATTGTAAAGGGAAAAAAAACTTTTTTTCCCTGAAAGTTTCCGTAGACCCCCTAGCACTCCCTCACGGCTCTCCAGGGGTTTCGGGACCCCTGACCTAATACTGTGTACACCGTGTACAGCACATTCACTGCATAGTATATAGTTAATAGGAGTAGGATGCCACTCCAAACATACTGCCCTGTTGATGGGCCGTTATCAGACATATCGCAGAGGTGCTGAAGTCTCAAGGTTGTCACCGCCATGGTTGGAACATGGCATCTGGGCGATGGTCCGAATGGCACTTACCTGCCCACACGACAGGGCTTTGACAATTATCTTGGTATCCCAAACTCGCACAACCAGGTATTAATAAATGCTTTCATGCCTTTGATGATGTAATTATGTCAGTCATCCAAAACTGTCTGTGCATTATCAAAAGAAGCTCTTGTGGCTGAACTGGAGCATGGTGCTAGAAACAGTCAAAAAAGTGACGGGTTCGATTTCCAGGGAACACACAAACTGATCAAATATGTACCTTGAATGCACTTGAAGTCGAATAAGTGAATACATGTAAATAATATCTCATGATAATGAATTAATGAGCAATAACATGACTTTATAATTCTATTAGTGCATCAGCTAACCTTCTTAATGTTAGTGCATATTGTTGCTTTCTCTCTTTTGTAATGGCACAATGTTTACACATTTCCAGTTTCTTCCTATCAAAGGGCCCATGTCAGAATCTCACCTGCTTTGCTCCAGATGAGAAGTGTTTTGGGTGCTGTGATCAGGGGGTGGTGACTGTACCTCTCTTCTTTGGTGACACTGTCATTTGCAGATTTCCTGCAGCTGGAGAAGGCCAAAAGTGACCTCCAAGTTCATCCATGTCGCTGTCCAAAATGGGCGTCCATTGTTTCTGTGTTACCCATCACATGCGAGTCGAGAACAACATCCCTAATGCAGGGGTTAAAAACCAAATGTTTTACATTTCGGTTTGTTCTGGGCAGAAACGGCATTTTATCGTCCCGCAGCCTCCTTTCCAATTGGTAACCGGTTAAAATGAAATTCAATAATTTGTAAACAGATCTCTCAAGAATAAAAGTGACCTGGTCTGGAAAACAAAATAAGTGAAGGGCAAGGCGAGTTTATCTATGTAGCACGTAAACACGTGTAATTTAAAGTGCCTTGCATAAAGAACATGTAAAACCAATTAAAAACAAGAAATGTGAATAAATAAAAAAACATACCCATGTGAGGGAATTATCAGCATAGAAATGACAACAAGCATAGAATCCAGTTTCATATATAAAATCAAGTCTTTTCATAAATATATCCCCAAAAATATGTCCAAAAAAAAATATATCTTGCCACCTAAAATCAAATAAAGGCCAAAATATGTCCCGCATGCATGCACACACTGCTTGGGCACATTTGGACTCAACGTCATCTTATATGGGCCAAATAATCACGTTTTAAATATGTATTAATTAAGAAATCTTTTATTTCAATGATATGCTTTAATTACAGATCTACAAATCTGCTTCTTGGTCAGAACATGACAGCATTTAATCTGTATTAATGATATTTATACCTCAACATTTCTTCCATGTATCTGGATTGGCTGTGCATGTATACCTAGTAGTGATCACAGCTTGTTCATCACCGCCGAAATGAAGCGTCAAAACGAGCATGTTGCGTTTAGGACACAATATGTGCTCTGGTTGCAAACATCCACGTTTTCTAAAACCGAGAAAATTCACATCTTCTGCACAGTATGCATACTGCATACTAAGTGCATTCAAAAATAGTAGGTAGTATGCCATTATGAACACATGCCACTCATGTATAATGCTGGAGTATTATTTCAACATGATGTCATCTCTTTCACTCCCTATAGTACACTCGCTACCCTCAGTATGCAGGAGCAGAGTATGCAGGCACGTCACCTCAAGGGCCATTCGGCGACGCTCTGATGGAGTTTGACGGCACTGTGGGGAAGATTCTGCATACTCTTGAGGAGACGAGTGTGATAAGCAAAACACTCATCTTCTTCACGGGCGACAACGGGTAGGTGTTTCTTCTTTGTCATTCTGTTGTGTGTTTCCCATTTTCTGTGAATGTGTTTGTGCTCTCAGACCAGAGCTAATGCGAAAGTCCCCCGGGGGGAAACGAAGAACTGTTGAAATGTGGCAAAGGCGTGACTTATGGAGGAATGAGAGAGCCCGCCATTGCACACCGGCCTGGATTCATCAAAGCAGGTGCTGAGAGAGAACAGCTTGATTTGTGCATCAGACCCCTCGGAAAACTACAACCCTAGCGGTCCAGAGGGGGACCTTGTGCGCCGGAAAATCCAGGCCGTCGAGGAGCAGTTTCAGGCTTCTATAGTGTTTGGAGAGAGTGAGATTGCAAAAAGGGAGTGACCCCGCACTAGAGCCCTGCTGCACTCCTAATTGCTCCCCTAAAGAATTAATCACCACACTTTATACTTTTCTGAAAACAGTGTTAGTGACTGTGTTTATCTGCCAACCAGTTTGTTTTAAGACAAGCCCAATATGACTGTTGCTCGGGCTAGCACAGGGTGATTCTCACGAAACCTGTAAAGAAAATGTCCTGGCCATTTTTAACCCCAAATTTATAATAATAAAAGAAAATGAAGCCTGCATTATGACCATTTTTCTTGTTCTTTTTTTTACATTGACATGATTATAAGGACATCTAAGCACATTTTACCACCGAATGTTTATTTTCGGAACGCATCTGGACATTTACTTTACTATTCCCATTGTTTTCAAGGAATCTCATTACCGTAACACCATAATTTTTTACAGTATTATAGTAAAAAGGATACTTTTTACAATGTTTTTATATGTGCATTAAAATATGCATCTAAATGGCCCTAAAAAATAGGCTTTATTTTCTATATGAAAATAAAAAATCTTCATTATTTAATTTGATTTTGAAGTAAAAAAAAAAAAAAAAAGAGCAGGACATTTTCTTGACAGGTTTGTGACTTACGTTCTCTGTTATGCTAAACCTCACAGAACTTGCCAACAACATGTCAGGCTGATATTTCACCCTCAGTTTATTTAAATAAAATGAAGCCTATTTTTAGGAATGATGATTTTGCGATTTTTTGCATTGTGACTTTATTTCTTCGTAATTATACAATTATATTTTTAAGCACATTTTCCTTGCAATTTCCATTACTGTAATGCAAAAAGGGAAAAATATATTTTTATAAATGTAAGCACAATGTAGTTCTAGCGGGAAGACTAGCAGCTGTACATCATCGCACCAATAGCTAGGTGACTGCTAGCCAATCACATGTAAGCTATTGCTTTATAAGTCGGCTCACAATCACATTGCTGATTCAGTGTGCTAACATGGCAACCTCCTCCACCCCAGCACCACCTGTTGAGTCCCGTCCTGCTCTGGTGTAGCCTCCTCACCCCTGCCTCCTATCTCCAGCAGGATATGACGGTTCAGAGTACTACAACTTCGGACCACCAGACGGGGCTTACGCCAAAGAGAGACATTACTTTTCTGTTTACTATTCATCAAATAATGTCGTCTTAAACCTCACTCAAGTCTGCGAGTCTTCCTGATAGAACTGTAATGCGGAAGAAAAAACAAAACAATATATACTGTATATTATTTAAATTGTAATGGATGTATTTGTTTGTAAATACTAATAGAAGAAAAGGCATTTCTTCTGTCTTTGTTCGGCCTATATGATTTAAATAAAAGTAATTTTATTACATCATTTGAGCTGTAGTACAGTAATAAGAATCACCATTAAGAAAAATGGGAATAATAATAACAAAAAATCCCTGGACACAGTATGGTAATGACAATTAGAAGATGTATAGAAGATATATATATATATATATATATATATATATATATTAATAATAATAACATAATTTAATAAACTAAATGATAGCATCATTTGATAGTAACTGTAACAGGTAACTGTGACTGGTTTACTATATGCAGGTCCTGGCAAAAGAAACAGAATATGAAGGGCATGTCAGTACTGAACTATACTTTGAGGTACTACAATAAAGGTTATGTAGATTGGCCTGTAACATAAAGCAGTGAATGTTTACTTCCTTGCTTATTTTGTACTGTCCTTTAAGACTAGTTGTCTGTAAATCTACTTATTGCACTCAGTTCTAATTTTGAGTGATTTTTAATAGCAAAATGAAGTAAAACAACACGTCATGTGAGTTTTTATTCTTCCTGTTCTTCCTTATTTTTCAAACAGGCTTCCCACACTTCTCTTTCCATTGATTGGGCAAACAGATAGTCCCGCTTGGGATGGTTAAACAAACACGGGAGTATTTTGATAGTGCCAGAGTTTTTACACTTTTAGGGGAAATAAACCTAAAAATGGTGTACTTGTAGTCTACTTTATAGTTTATATTTGACTTATAGTCTCTGCAGATCAAGGTGGAATATGAGAAAGTTTTGTAACATTGAATCAACTACACATTTAACCTTAAAAGGTATTTTCCAAGTTTAATGCAATTGAAGCTCAATCGACAGCATTTGTGGCATTTTATTATAAAATAACAAACTCGTACTTCCTTCTTTAAAGGTGCTATATGGAATATTTTGACTGTACTAAATCATAAAATGCCCATAATACGCCATTAGAGAACTAGCATGTTAAGTTGATATATACTGGCTTCTCCGATAACAACGCTACAGCCAGTATATTCTACTGGAGTTTCCATTCCGGGCCGGAGTTTCTGTTTATGTTTTGGGCCGTGTGATCCGCCCACTGCCCACTCACCAATAGTTCTTTACCGCCGGGTTCCCAGATTTGAACAAGTTTGCAGGTAATAACACTGCGTGCTGCATCATGGACGACAGCGAACAAACTGGATTAGAGATAACACGTTACACCCCACCTAAAAAGCCTCGCCATCCGTCTAAATACCAGCATGACCAAATCCTGGAGATGCCTTTGGAAGACGGAGACAGCTTAAAGCCCAGAAATCCTTTCAAACGGATGCGCAGTTGGCTAATTTGCCTGTCAACATTCTGGCAACCCGCATGAGCTTCGAGTCTGGGACGGGACAACTCTCCAATATTTTGAATTTGGACTGCAGTACCCATTTCAAATCTTACATATAGCACCTTTTTTTTTAAAAAAAAATCACAAATCTGTGTTACAGTGAGGCACTTACAATGGAAGTGAATGGGGCAAATTCGTCAATCTTAAAATGCACACTTTTGTTCACAAGTATAGCCATAAGACATAAACAAACATGTGTTTTAAACAGGATTTTAGCATGAATTAATCAGTTACTAACTTTTTATGGTGTAATTGTCATGACAACGTAATGCAGTTGACCCTTAAACCCTAAAACGGCAAAGATATAAACAGCTCAAATAATACATGTTTTAATAGAAAAAGCCTTTCAACCCTCCGAAAATTGGCCCCCATTCACTTCCATTGTAAGTGCCTCACCGTGCGGAGGGATGAGTTGAAATAACTTTGTAATTTTGGTAATATGCCAAAAATCCTGGTGACTGAGCTTGACTTGACTTGAACCCGGAATATTCCGAAATACTCTCCCCAGCATCACGTCCCACTTTTGCCAAACAAACTCAGATACACTTGGGTGACATCAAGCATATAGTATTTAATTCATAAGACCAAATCCATGACAAGGCAGTGAGATTTTTTGTATTTTTCTTTTTACAAGTTGTCATTTTTAAAGATACAAGATACATAGTTTGTCATACTGAAGCTGTTTCCATTATACAGTGAAGGACTGAATTATGTAAGCTTAACCCAAGCTTAAGTAATCAATAACTATTAAATGCTCTGCCTGAAAGTGTTGGGGGTTTCACAGCCAATTTGTCACTAAAAATTGCTCAAGTGAAGGCTAAAGCATTTAAGATATTTACTTTATGAACACGCAAAAATGACACGTAACAGTCGTAACGGAGCATTTGGAGCTTTAAGGATCTGATTGCTATTTGCTCATGAATGAGACAAAAACAGATGCTGACCTGTTAGATGCAACGGTGGGATGCAACGGATGGAGTTTGGTGGGGTCAATGTGTATCTGTGTCTGCATGGGAATGACGATAAATGACACTGATTTGATTGACACGGTGGATCTGTTAGATCATTATCGATTGCATGTTATTCCGCACATGGTGACAGCACATAACGCAAAGATACAAATATTAATTCCAAGCTATATATATCGTCTACCACAGGATGGCAATCCTGACTCTAGGTTATTTACAGCGATCTAACCGAAAACAAGTCACATTCTGCCTTCGGTGAGAGTGTCACTCTCACATGTGTATGGGTCGCCGTGATAACAGATTGCAGGCTACGCAGGCTATGTTCGAAATAGCATAGCATTTCTGCAGTATGCAAACTATCTGTAAGACGTACAACGTTTGCCAAAACACAAATGAGTACATTGCACATCCCACATCGCAATGCATTTAACCTGATCTTCCATTTCAAGCAGGGTTTTTATCATCTTCTTGACTTGCTCTATCAAATTGCCAAAAGTGAAGACATTTTGAGACTAAATTGGATTAAAAATGCTAAATAACTGTATTCTGCTAATATGCTATTCCGAACATAGCCTCGGCCCTGGCGTCGTCCTCCGCACGTGCATTTAACGAAATGTTCTAGGTTCAAAACAAGTTACCACAAAAACTATTTTGACTCATTGATCAGTTATTTAAAAAAAGAGAGAGACAGGCACTTACAATGGAAGTCAATGGGGTTTAATCTGTAAACATTAGCCAGAAGATATAAACAAATGTGTGTTAACATGATTTTACTGTGATAAAATCCCTTACGAACTGCATCTGTGTGAACTTATAGCTAATTTACAACTTCATTGACAAGACAGCAATTGTATCACGTTAAAATATATTTTAACACATATAATATTTACATCTCGCGTCTATACTTTAGTAACAGTGAGTATTTTAATGTTTACAGATTGGCCCCCATTCACTTCCATTGTAAGTGCCGCACTGTAACCGCGATTCTATCTTTTCTTTTCTTTTTTAAATAAATGGGGGACGAGACTAAATCATTTTTAGTGATTATCAACATTATATCACCCTTCGCAAAGCCCCACCTCAAGAGCGCTTCTGACCAATCCTGTCTTAGCAACTGTTGCCCTACCGCCATTACTCTGACACCCGTTTGCTGTTTTTTGACATGTGAGAGCCTATGGGAGTCATTTGTGTTTGAGTACGTTTAAGCGAGATTTTATCAAAATAATAATAATAAAAAAAAGGAAGTTACATTGTTGCCGGGTCATTTGTAATGATGCGTTCACATACAACGCGGACAAAAAAAAACGCCTTGCATCGCTCGCGCCAGTTTGACCGCTGGATTCAATTTTTGTTTAAAGTAACGAAGTAACGCGAACCCGTGAGTATTCCCGCTTCTCTTCCGGAAAAGGACAGGAGGAGGGGCTTCTACGACAACGTATCTTTCCGCCATCAACCATGGCCGATATCACAACGATTGCCGCTCTGTATCTGTCGTGGAATTCCTAGATACGTCGACGCTGTCTCATAAAATTCCGGGTTCACGCACACACCGCTACATCCATTTTCTCACTCATTTTTCCTGATTTCTTCTGCAACTACATCAGTGACATCCGGACAATCTCAATGCTGATAGGCTTTCGTGACAACGCGTCATGCGGATATTTCGCTCGAACGCGTAAATGTAGCGATTTTGCATTTTCGCTTCGCGCCACTCGCTTCATTCGCGCCGCCACGCCGCAAATTCACGTCTATGCATTGACTTAGCGATGCGATGTAATCGCGCCGTGCAAAAGCTCGATTCGCGTTGTATGTGAATGCACCATAACAGTCACATGAGTTTAACAATTTATTTAACAAAAAACTTAAATATGCATTGCAACGTCACGTTCAAATATTATCTGTATCGTATATGAGAATATTTTGACGAAAAAAGTGACGTTCACCGCAATGTCCCATTTATTCCAATGGGGAGTTCTGCGGAGCTGGTCAAAGCGAGCGACCATAACCAGAGGGGGCGGAGCTTAGGGAAGGGTCAACTGAGCTAACTTGCACTGAACCCGGAACATTATGAGGTCATGTGCCGGCAATTTCGCATTCTACCATTTGAAATGTTTATCGTTGCATACCGTGTACTGTTTCACATACTATTTGTTTACAATAGGCAGTACACAGGGTGTACAGCGCAGTATGTGGTAGGCAGTATGCTAATATTGTATTTCGAACAACGTCCTCCACATGTGCATTCAAATCCAACTTTTGATTTGTCTAATGACGTGATCGGCTACAGCATGCAAAAAATTAAGCCCTCCATTACTAGAATGAACAACCAGACAGGGCATGATCACAATCTAAATATTAGATCCAACATAATAGTTTAGCCGCTTTCATTATTTCGACCTTTTTCCGTGTATACAGAGAGGGGGGGGGGGGGGGGGGGGGGGGTTCACACTCTATGAAGCCATCATCTGATTTCAAAAACGCCCCATGATGGCAGTTTGCATGAGATATGTTTTTAGCCCACCATGGTATGCAGAGCCGGTCACAGTTAGGACCAGGACTGTGATCAGAATGTCTGTGAATGACTCAAATCGGGGGGATTGTTTTGCAATGTCCTACACTTCCATGCATATGCATGTGCATGACTACCCATATATGTAGACTATCTACATATATGGGATCCAGTTCCTCAATGCTGTTCTATTAGAAATGAGCTGCCAAGGTATTTCATTCTGTCAGTGTAATGTGATGCAATGTTTGTCCAGTGATTGAACTGAATGGGAACTTTCCAGGTCAAACTGATTCGCAAATTATATCTGATCTTCTGCATTCGATGTTTCCTAACGAACTTTGGGACATTGCACTTCACTGAAACATCTACCTATCATTAAAAGCACAAGTATGAGTCAAAGCACAATTTGACCATTTTTCAAAACAACAGACAATGGTAACAAGAAATAATGTTGGATAGAGCGCCAACAAAACTCTGCCGTAGCTTTTGCACACCGGGTGAATCTCTCAAAGCCTGCCAAGAACATGTTCAGATCGTATTTCACCCCGAAATCAAAAGACAAAAGAAATTATATTTTGCATGAAGCAATTAAAGCCAGTAAGGACAATTTACGTGTCAATTAAAGTAAAGTCCTGGGTGCAACTCAATCATAATGTTGATTACCACTAAAAATGATCACGACTCGACCCTCAATTATTACAAAATAAAATGCACAAATCTGTGTTCCAGTGAGGCACTTATAATGGAAGTCAATGGAGCCGTCTATCAACAATGCCATGCTCATTACAGTCACAAGACTGAAGTATTGCATGTGCTTGCATGATCTGTGTGTGATGAAATAGCTTAACGAGTTTACCGGTTATATCACCATGGCAATGAAGTTGTAATATTGGATATACTGTAACTTTACACAGATTAGTTTCGTTAGTGATTTCATCACACTAAAATCATGTGAACGTGTATAATCTCGTGGCTATAATCCT
This sequence comes from Moxostoma hubbsi, assembly GCA_032164185.1. Lineage (NCBI taxonomy): Eukaryota > Metazoa > Chordata > Actinopteri > Cypriniformes > Catostomidae > Moxostoma > Moxostoma hubbsi. The sequence continues at coordinate 302,471 of JAVLUX010000168.1, read as the reverse complement.
TAAACAGTGTGAACTGTATTTGAATGTTTATAGACTGGCCCCAATCATCACATCCACTGTAAGTGCTTCACTTTTACCATGATTTTTGATTTTTTTTAATAAATGAGGGCGAGTCTAAATTCATTTTTGTGGTAATCAACATTATGCCACTTGTCGATTGAGCTTTGCTTGTATTGAACCCGGAACATTCCTTTAAGCATCTTCTTACTGTTACCAAAATACAAAATAAAATGAAAAAATGCACAAAAGAAAAAATACAAAATAATAATAATAAAAATAAACAAATATATATATATATATATATATATATATATATATATATATATATATATATATATATATATATATATATATAAAAGTATACAAAAATTATATATTAATTTAATATAAATATATATATATATATATATATATAAATGAACATTTATATTTATATATATAAATATTTGTTTACATTTATATATACATACACACAATTATATATATATATATAAAAAAAATGTTCATATATATATACATATATATATAAATATTAAATTAATATATATATGAACATTTTATATAAATGTACACAAATATTTATATATATATATATATTTGTGTGTATATATATATATAAATGTTCATATATATATATATTAAAATATTAATTTAATATATATATATATATATATATATATATATATATATATATATATATATATATATACACACACACACACACACAAATAAATATATATATATATGGGGGTGAAATACGATTCGGACATGTTTTTCACAGGCTTCCGTGTAATTCGTCCAAAGTATAGACCACCCGGCCTACCTGCACTCCGTCTCATTCTTCCAGTCAGACAGATGACGCAGGACACTTACATACTGTGATGTAATGAAGCATTTGTGTTCACCTACAATCGTCCCTAATTATACAGTATTTACAATGCGGTAAAATCACGAACTTACAGTAAACCTTCTACTACATTGGAACAGGCAATCTGTAGACCAATCCCCGATCCCAGGTCACGTCCTGCTGCCCTGTCCTTTTTAGTACAAACCCAATACAGCAACGTATCAGACAAATACATATTTACATACAATCAGGCCTTCAGATTTTAACCTTTGATTGCATTTAGCTTTTTTCCCCCCATTTTTACACATTCATGAGTGTATGTGCATTTGTGAGCATAACCCTCATAGCCATGCATTCAAACATGTGAAGTCATATTTTGCCATTTCTAAACCAGGACTATAAAAAAAAAACAAGGGTGTGTCCACCCCCAAACCATGTCCCCCTCTAATAATATAGTAGAAAAGTTCAATAAACGAGCAATCCATCTCAATGAAGATAATTAATTAAATTAATCGAGAAACATTGAAATAAATAGACAGACCACTAAGAGCCTATGTAGAGTATCTCAGTTCATGTCATGAGAACAAGAGAGACTGAGGAAGAGGAGAGATGAGGCCTATGTTACATTTGAGAAAGGCTGCCAGGCGCCTCCTAGTGGCCGAGCCCAGGAACTGGCCTCTGTCATGGGGGACAGCAGTTGCCATGGTTACGCGCTTCCTCCTCTACTCAAGGTAGATATCCTCAGTAGGACAGGCGTATTCTAGGTGCTCCTGATAGTACTCCTGGAATGCCCGCCTAAAACAAGCAAACAGAAGTATATAAGTGATTGAGGTTTATATGTGTTCATAACTGCAAATCAGACTGGAGTCCAGATGAACCTGAAGCCTGAAATATATTCTTCACAAGTACATAAACGCAGACCTTTCGAGCTACAAAAGCTAATTTTCATGCATTGATGCGCTCCAAAATGTGTCAAACCGCATTTTATAACACAACGCAAGAACGCGTTGCAATCTCAACATTAACGTAAGGGGGAAATAACAACCTCTGCGGCTCTACAATGGGAGAGCGCGTGACTACTGTCAACTAGCGTTTTACGACAGTAAGTCACCGTTTGCGGATACCATACAAATGAATGGGAAGAGCCGTAAACTGACACCTATCTGTCGCAAAATCAAAATCGTCCGTGAATTATTTTATAAAACGTTAGTTTATTGTAGTAAACTCCACACGTAGCTCATTCCAAAAGGGTTGTTTAGTGTAAAACCATGTTGGAGATTAGCGGAAAGTCGGTCAATTAATTAAGTGACGAGCTGTTTCCTCACAAAAGCAGTTTATCCAGTACACTGAGGCATCTCCTCCATAGACATCCATTAAAAAAGTACGGCCTCTTGTCTCCTCGGCAGTGTACCACCCATAGAATATCTATAGACATTATTCATGCTAACTTAATCTTATTCATGCTAGCATCATCATTTTTAATGAGAATGACAATGAGGCTGTGAGGGATAGACTTAATGGCATCTCTTTAATGGCATGAACGATATAAAGCTCCTAGATCACTCAACTCATGTTGTCTGGGGTTCTTTGTCTACTGAATGTCCTTGGACATATATTTGATCAA
>JAVLUX010000168.1:287500-295000 GCA_032164185.1 Moxostoma hubbsi | reverse complement strand
GTGAAGTTAAATATAGTTTAATATTTAGAACACATCTTGAGATCTCTTAGTTCAGATTTGCGCTCCATCAAGTGTTTTGAACGCAAGAATGTAACGCATGTTTGTGTTGTTCTGCTGAAGTGTTTCTTCACTGTATAAACTGTGTGTTGCTCATACAGCTGAAGTGTCACTTACTGCCCCCTGGAGTAAACAGGTGGTACTGCAAGCATTTCTCAGGAATCTTCCTTGTTACGGTCCGGGGGCATTGCAATTAATTGTGTTAATTTCTTTAACGAATAATTTTTTGTAAAATTAATCGACAGCCCTAATATATATATATATATATATATATACATTATATTAATGTATCAAATATAAACCTTTTAAGATTTCAAAAACATAAAAAAATAACAAATAAAATAAAATCTTACTCATCAGGTCTTTTGTGTGGCAGACGACCTCATGGGCGTAGTACGCTGGGAAAATCCCTCTTGCCCCTGTGCGCATATTGTACCCACAATACCAATAATCATCTTCCTCTTCCTCAACAAAGAGTGGATCGTCAACATCCAGCTCCAGTTCATCTGCATGACGTGGTACGAACCTGCGGCGTGGGCATTAAAAGCATTCGTGTTATTTGCATCAGACTATGAGCTTTTTTAACATTTACCGGGAAAGTGATCCAACCTGATTTCCTTCAGGGTTTGAGACCGCACTATTCTTTAAACATTATTGGGGCTTTGTGCACACTATGGACTGCATTACTCACCTGAAGACCGCTCTGTGAGTCTGGTCTCTTTCTTCTCCATTTATTGTGCACGAGAAAAGCCCAAATGACTCTGTACCTACAACACATAGAACATACACATTATCCCAAACCTGTATTCATACTGAGGTATAACACTGGACCAATGAGATGTCACTCAGAGTGTTTCAAAATGTCTTTGTGAGTGGCAAAATGCCCATTGCTTGGTGCGTTGGCGACTGGTTAGGGCACGGATATTTCAAACCCCCTTTAGAAGCAGGTCATACAATATCCATCATCTGACGTAATCTCATTAGGACTATTAAAACCCTTTCTGCTCCGTGAGGCAGCCTCCTAAATTACTTTAAATGATCGTCTAAATCTCTTAAACTGTAATAAAATAGGCTTAAAATGGCAATGTGATTGGGAGTGGATTTAATTTGATGCAAACTCTATTTTCTTTAAGTAATATACAAATTAGTTTCCCCGTTATGTCTTTTGGTGCATATTAAAGGGATAGTTTGCCCAAAAAACAACTCAGCACCACACAAAAGTTGACGTTAGGCAGAATGTTAGTCTCAGTCACCAGATTACGCCTTACATCTCCTTTTGTGTATCATGAATGAACGAAAGTAATACAGGATTGAAACAACAAGAGAGTGTGTAAGTGATGACAGAATTTCCATTTTTGGGTGTACTGGCCCTTTAAACCTTTACAGTAGGTTTATATTTGATAGCTTAATTGGATCATAATCTCTCCAAAGAGTGCAAACAAAAACATCAGACAGATAATTACCACTAAGACATCTTTTAAAGTAAACAAATATATTGCATGAGGAATTTTACACAACATGATGCAAGAATACAGCTAATCGTTTAAGGCTCTGCACATGAATATATAGGATATATGTCTGCACTGAATTAAAATGGCTTTTTGAATTTGCCATTCTTTTATACAAGTTTTACATTTTTTAAGAAAAGTTCATTTGAGATATACGAGTTGAAAATACTCATGATAAGATCATCGTACATATGCACACATGGGACTTCTCATTTCCTTTGAGTTAACTCAGTTCAGTACAAGTACTTCAATTAAAGAGAACCAGTGTTGCCAACTAGTTTCAATGGAAAGTAGCTAAATCCTGCTCGAAAAGTCGCTAAATGTCGCTAGATGACGCCATACGCTAATTAACATATTCGTGACATCACCATGTCTCATTTGCATTTTGCATAGTGTCCGCCCCTTACATGTGTTTGCTTCTGTGTGCTTATCGTACATACTGTAATACCATATTAATGACCTATATCTGTCAATCACTCAACGTTAGCAACGTTAGCTTGTCTTTGCTCTCACAAAGCGTTTAGCCATAACAAGTGCATGTTTAGAGTTCAGAAACAGGAATGAACAACCGTCTAAAAATCTCCTGTGATTAAGTGCATGAAAAGAATAAAAATAAATGGTCAAATTAAACTCTTTAAATGTAAAACTAAAGGGAAGCAAACGATACAGATTCGTGATTGGTCCTTGACTACGCTGTTTGCACGTGCGCAGCTCATTCACGTCTATGTCAGCTGCCGTGCGGCCAGCTGAATGTGCTGCGCTGCCTTCTCGCCTGCTCACCTCTCTCTCTCTTTCTGTCTGTCAGTCTCACTGAACAGAGTAGACGCAGAGAGACGTGTGCCTCCGAGTCTGGGCAGGATAGCAAGACACGCGCTCGCAGGGCAGTATTGACGACTTTCTTCTACGGAAGTAGCTAAGGTTTGTCCAAAAAGTCGCTAGATTTGTCGCTAGTCGCTGTTTTGAATAAAAGTCGCTAAATCTAGCAACAAAGTCGCTAAGTTGGCAACACTGATGAGAACGATGTTTACCATAGTTAGAAGCAACACTAATCTCCATGATGGTGACTTCAAATAAAACACCATAATTTACCACAAAACCACATGAGAATTGTAAACACAAGCACAACCCTTATTATATTATCAACAACAACTATTTATGCTCCACATAAGCCCCCATACCTTGCCGGGGCCTACATAACTGAATATTCGGGAGCAAGACCTTGTGGCCACTCCCCAAACACAGCTTTGCTGAAACAACTGCATGTGTATGAGTATGTAGGGCTAAAATCCCACTTACTGGAGGATCGTGATGTGCCGTTGACAAACACGTTGAGGAACTTTTTGGAGAACGGCATATCTGCCTCAGGGGACGAGTCTTCTTCAGAGGAGCTTAAAAGCAGATTGGGTCTCATGCCTCCAACCATCTGGCCCCGCCTATAAATGTATTCATCTTCATCAACCGCCTCTTCATCACAGATCGTTGAGTGTCCATCGCTGTCCTCGCTAAGTACAGAGGTGCAGCGCTTCAGGCTCACCAGCTCAAGCGTTGTGTTTTCATCTACCACAAGGGTGTACTTCATCGAATCATACGCCAAGGAGTCATCGACTGGCTGCCCATGCACATGCTCGGAAGTAACGTTCCTCAACTCTCGTACACTCTCGTCAATAGGTGGGGAACTGTCCAAGTAAGCCTCGTTTCCATACGGTGAAGGTACCTTATGAAGATCCTCCAGAAAAGGAGATGTATCCTGTTCATCGTCATCATTATCGGTTGAGTAAGTGAGACTGAAACAGTGATTGGTCTGTGCTGTCGGGAGATCCAGCGTGAGGCTGTTTTTCACCTCCTTGATTCGCTGCAAAGTGAGTTGATTGACACGCGTCTCCCGCCCCTCATCCTTGTCGCTGCTGATGCTCTCGCTCAAGCTAGGAGAGTCGAGCTCCTTCATTCTCTCCATCATCAAGTCATTGTTTGGCTGCTCTTCTTCCTCTTTATGTTTGTTTTTTGAGGATTTGTTGGATGCAAGTTCCTCAGATTCATCATTCTTTAGGTCGCTCTTACTATCCGTACAGAAGGCTTCCTTCTCCTTCTCTTCGTCCTCAGTAACCTTTGCTCTTTCAAAAGTCAGCTCCTCTAACTTTTCAGAGTTCTGCTTTTGCGGATTGCACCCATCTGTCTCCTTGAAAGCATCTGTTTCCAGGTCAGACGATGGTGAGATGGTGTCCGAGATGGAGGTTGAGATTTTGAAGCACTCTTCTGGGCAGTTGATTGGGTAGGAGCCTTCCGAGATCAACCTGTTGACCAGGTTGCTGAGAAGCCAAGGAGAGTCTGAGTTTTCACTGAGCTCGTCCTCCGACTCGGAGTCAGAATCGCCCTCGCTGTTGCCATCGTAGTCATCCACTGATGGCATGAGTTTGGGGCCGACCGGCAAGTAGAAGGAGCGTTTGAAGCTTTCGAGACTGTGGTCGGGCTCAATCTTGAGCAGCAACTGCTGAGAGCTGCTGTCCTCACAGAGGATGGCAGGGGGAAGAGTCTCGTCAGGATCAGCTTGGTGCTCGTAAACCTGTTCGTCGTCTACATTCTGCAGACCCATCAGAGCTTGGCCGTCATCCAGTGGACTGGGATCTAGAGCTGGCGAATAGTCTTGCTTAATTGGCTCAGGATGGCCCAGAAGAAGGGATGCCTTCAGACCTATAATACCACTGTCCTGCTCGGTGTCCAGCTCCTGGTCAAGTTCCGGGTCAGAGGTTGGGGAACTGGCTTCTTCAATGGAATTGGTGAGATGCGAGGAGCGTCCACTGCTGGATTCACTTGTCAGGTCTAGTTCTGTCTCTGAAATGGATGAAATCATGTTGCTAGCAAGAGGACCATCGCATGCAAATGCAGCCTCAATTTCACCTTCAATATCAGAGTCTGATCCAGGAGAACTAAGGTCATCGCTGTGACGGTCTGACTCTGGGTAGTGCTTGGCGTTCATATCAGCAATTCCAGGATCTGAGGAAGGAGATGTTGTGTCGTCCGCAGCATGAGGAGCAGCCACAGACCGACCCTGACGCATATCTCGAGGTTCATCAACAGCATCAAGGATGTCTGATCGACTGGACGATACGTAGCTAGAGACAGAAACTAACTCAATGGGTTCGATGCAGGGAAACTCCACATAGCCCTCAGCGTCCACACAGGTTTGATCGTAGGTCTCCTTGCCAATGAAGTCAATGTCAAACTCTTTGTCCAGCTCCTCGTCCGACAGTGGTGTCTCGGCTTCGTTGCCAAGAGGTGCAGTTGAGGAGAAACATCTGCTGGTCCCGTCGTTTTCAAGCTCAGGGTCGTCAGCTGTCACCGAGTTGACGGTGTAAGTGTCATTGGTGGGTCGAGAGCAGCAAGTTTGACGTTTGCCGTGGCCATTCAGATCATGGTCAACCTCTGTGTCGGAGCACTGGGAAGTACAGTCATCTGTCGAGGGGACAAGCTCGCTTAGCGTGGTATCCTCAATATCAGGTTTCACCTCAGTGACTTCAGAGCCGCCAGAGGAGTTATGTTGACAAAAGGAGCCTGGTTAGAAAGACAAGAAATAATTTGTCTCTTTAAAGGGTCAGATGTTTAAAAAGCAGCCGTTTTGATGCTTCGTAATGGTTTTTTTTCAATACAGTTTGTCTATTGGCATGTCTTCTTAAAGGCTAATGTGTACTTACTGTGCAAACAGGCTTCTTTTATTTCACCTAAAAATAAAGATGCAAAGGGGTTTGTTTGGTGACATTTCTCCAGTTGGTGCACCACTCTGAAATTCTTGACCTAGTACCTAGAACTCGGCTAGTCAAAGAGCGTTGATAAACATTCAGGAAGATATGGTCATGGTGGTCATTTTTACCATATTCCGGACTTTCTCGTCTGTTGCCCTCAAAGTCGTAGAGCAAGGGTCTGCCCGGAGACTGATGGAGACCACACTGTCCTGGTGGGTTTGAGGGTGTACCTTTGGCAGAGCCGGTGGTGCCTGGAGCTCCTGGACATGTGGTAGTCACATGGGATCCATCTTCAAGGCAAGAGTGGTTTGGAGACAAACAGCCTGATACATGGAATGTGAAATACATGGAGTTATACATTGTTTGCTCCCCTTTAGTTATTTTTGGGATCACAATCCCTTTAAGATGGCTGATAAGAAAACAAGTGAACAGGAGCGAAGATTACCCTGTGAAGTAAGGTTTAGAAGAGAATCCTGCCAGCTTGACTTTCGTGATGGCACTTTACTGTTGTTGTTCAGAGAGTCCTGAGATTAGGACAAATGGAAGAATTAAAATACTGCTACAACTGTAAAATATGTTCATATATTGATCGTGTAAGGGTAGCATGTGTGTCTTAGATGTACCTGTGAAACTGGTACAGTCAGGTTTAGAGTAGTCGGGCGGCTCTTCAGAGTGTCAAGAGTAGGGGAGGGGGGTGGAGATGTCGACGGTGAAGAAAGGGCGTCAGGATCTGCTTCCTCGTCATCATCATCTTCATCATCAATCATCTCGAACTCTTGGAAATCGTCTTGAAATGAGCACACGGGATGGTGGAAGTCATTCTTTTCCAAAATCAGACAGTCCTGAAAGAAAGAAATTCAGTTTTACCCAAATAAAACAACTATCACTCTCAATTTCTTCATGATGTTTTAGGAAGACAATATCAATAGGCAAACACTATAGCTGCAAACAACAATTACGTTCAAACACACCAATAGTACAAAGGAAATACTGTTTGATAAAAGCCATAAGAAGAATTACTTAAAATGCAAGTAATACTGCTTAAAAGTTTGACCAATAGTTTGACTTATAATCTGAAAAAAAATCTGGTACAAATTAAAAAAGTAGCTTTTTCAGATCGTTAAAAATGGCGGAAAATCTAGAAAGATGTTTGTTTCTGGGTCATTCGGTTCAGAAGTTAAAAGCATAACTATAAGTGCAACTTTGAGCTGTTGGTGGTGCTCGAGTGTTTGAGTTAAGGACTCCAATTTTACAAAGATGAATGTTCAGACTCTCCTCTACTAGTGTGCCAAACTTAACAACTTTTTACCATACTTTTCGGGCTGGCATAGACACTTAGTCAAATAAATATTAATAAGAAGAAGAACACTAACAGATACAACAAGAGGCATTGCACTATCGGTGCTTGGTCCCTAAAAAAACAAAGCATGTTACAAGGAATGAGGGAACAATGTTTCTCTTTGTATATGTGGTGTAGAAGTTCATAGCACTGTAAAATGTTTTATAAATAATACCTCAGGTTAGCTTGAATGGGCCAGCCAAGATTCATTACAATAACAAAATCAGATATCCACAGATATCAGAGTCAGCATAAAAATTCAAACTAAGAGCAAATTTCTCATGTCTACCTTGCATGATTTGGTCATTTCTTTTTGCACACACGAGTCTACAGAACGTAATCTGTGTTTCATCCATCAGTTTGGCGATATGCTCATGCCATGCAAAGGAAAGTTCTGGATGTAGACTTGAGTACAAGCCATTTATTTTTTGCAGCAGCAGGTGTTACTGCATATATGCGTTACTGGCCCAAATGTTGAGTGGGGTGGTGTTCGTGGTCCTTTTCTGCATATCATGGCGCCATTTTGTGGTCCGTTTTGCATAACGCGGCGGCTCATTTTAGCTTATCGCGCCCCGTTTCGCGGCCGACCCACCGGCCCGCTCGGTTCTCCCGATGACCACTCCACCCCTGATCGGCCCCAAAGTGCGTCGGCCCACCGGGAAAATGCCTGGTACGCCAGATTACCAGTCCAGCTCTGACGTAGATTGATAGCGGAAGAGAAAATATACCATTTTGTAGATATGTTTAATGTCAAATAAAACATATTTAGTCAGGGGTCGGCGGGGAAGGGTTGAAAAATAAGAAGCATTGGTGACTTGCACTCGTGAATTGTGCACAATATGAACAGGAACTTTGCATT
>JAVLUX010000168.1:240000-282500 GCA_032164185.1 Moxostoma hubbsi | reverse complement strand
CTTGGGATTTAAGAATCGATTTCATTCAAATGTAGATCGTGATGCATCGGAAAAACTATATTTTTAGCCACCCCTAACATTTAGTCAATAATAGTTTATTTTAATCATATATTACAAAAATTATACATATTATATACTCTGTTTACCTATTTACTGAGGCACTTCAACTTGGGAATTAAATCATATTTTCGGGCAAATTGCCGCAATATTTTTATCAGACAAATGATGTTAATTTCCACTGAAGCAAAGAATCGTTCAAGGGTTGTGTGTGCCAAAGGATACACCTCATGTAACAAAAACAGGTATCGCTGAGTACTGAAAAGGAAGTATTGGTACTCACACTCAGCCTCTAAAAAAATGGTATCTGGACATCCATATATAAATCTAGACGGTTTCTTACATAACCACTCATGGCACATTCTAGACACAGAGGAAATATTCTGTCCAGACAAGGGACAGGCCATTCAAACACAATGCAGTGTAACTTTCACATGATATAATCCTGTGAGACAAGTGTGTGTGCAGAATTAGTGCCGTTAGCTGTGGCTAAAACATCATGTGGACTGACACACTGCATGGACTCTGCTGCCCCTTTCAGATCATCCAACCCATAAATAAAATACCAGCTTGTGGAAAACCCAATCACCATCCGGAACCAACTAATCTGCCTATGAACTGAACAATTGCCGAGGTCACCACATGCTTTGATGCCCACTGACTGAGATTGAGGGAACAGAATCGCTGCATTTAAATCAATCTGACATAACAAAGGCACGAGAAGAGCTACAATCGATGCACGCATGTTTGAACATTTCTCCAGAGAATACTGCGTAATAATGGAGAGGACAGATTCTGCATAGCAGCAAACTTCGCTGGGTCATCAACCCTTCTAGTAGAGCTGTGGCACACGACCACTGCAGTAAAACTTTTACAATCTCTTGGTGCAACCGACTATCAGGATCAGAGAATGATGACGCTCAGAACCCAAATGCAGAGTGATAAATAAGGAGATTCATTATTACAAAAACGAAGGTAAAATCTAACATAAACTCCCACAAGGGGAAAAAACAAACATAAACTACCCCGTAGGGGAAACAGACAATCCAGGCTGGGGCAGAGGATAACGGGCACAGGAATGACCGACACAAGACCGACTGGAAAACAACACGAACTGTCACTGGACAGCACACACGAGAAGGCTAAAATAGGGAGAGAAATCAAACGGGTTAACGGGACAGGTGAGGCAAATGAACTAATACTAAACAAACAAGGAGGCGGGGTATGACGTAAGACTGAGAGACATGCGGCAATGCAGAAACAAAACAAAGACACGTGCTCTCACAAGACAACAAAACACCCGAATGGCATGAGCAAATGGCATGATCGATAAGACAATAAGGCAATACACGCTCATGCCAACCGACAAACAAGATTTGTTTCTCACACTAAACAAAACCCGAGCATCACGCGATGCACGCAACAGGCGACAAAAACAAGACAGGACACCTGTGCAAGAGTTCGGCCACACGCAAACCCGAAACCTCAGACCGAAGTGACCGAACCTCTGCACAACGTGGAGACAGCTCGCGACCGGGCGCAAAAGCGCATCCGCAGTCGCAAGAGACAGACACGTGCCGCATGAGTGTCCGGATTCCGACACAGACCGAAACTGAACCAGACAGTCAAGTCAGATTCCAGATACCATGCTCCGGAAACACAAGACAGCTCGTGACCCGGGTGCGCAGCGCAATGCGAGGCACACCCATGTGAGTGTGTGTGTGTGACAGACATAAATTACTGACATAGTGCATGCCATCGAGATGACATAAGTGCAGTGCACGCACGTCAGTAACAGACAACATGGAGCACGAGTGTCCGGATCCCGACACAGACTGAAACCAAACCAGACAGGAAGTTAGGATCAGGACCACGCTCCGGACATGAAACAAGACAGACCGAAGAGCGCACGGCAGGGAATTCAGCTGATCCTGTTAGACAAGAACCCAAACTGACAGAATGACAGGACCGTGACCCTTACAATAACACTACTACCCCAAAGAGAGAATCAGATAGTAATGTGACCACACTACATTCAGACGTACATAAGATGCTCTCAGAAACATCCCAAACATCAATCGCAATCAAATCATATTAAACTGCACTTCCTGTTCAAATCAACACTGTCATGAGCACATGTGAATATGTATGTGTTCAGCCCTGGGGGCTTTTCAAATGCAAATGAGCTCTTCAAGTGAAGTGGTGACACCATGTCAGTGATGAGCCACACTATCACTGCTCTTCCTCTGGGTTCAACCAAAGCCTGTTGAGCGGGATAGAACTGGCTTCTGAAAGTGATGCTGTGCTTACCTCTAAGAAACTGAGCTTCACATCTACATCAGATGACATTGCTCTGACATTGTTTTACATATTTATGAGCTGCTGAGAGACAGAAATGTGGGGGACAAATTAGGGGAAATGGAAATGGGACATGACCAAAGCTGGACTGTTACATATTTGAGTAGGTATTTAAAATTCCTCTGAGCAAGACGCACTATAGTCAAGAGGCAAGCACTACCCAAGCTGCTATTGCAAAGGCATACTGGAACACACCGCACTGTGCTGTCATTGGGCCCCTGCTCAATGCACTACCTTCACAATGTTGTCTAGAATAGAATAGAATATTTTCTCAAGTAGAATAGAATAGAATAAAATAGAATGTTTCCTAACATAGAACATAATAGATAGAATAGAATGTTAACAGAATTGTGTGCAACAGAATTGAATGTTTCTTCAAGTTAAATAAAATAGAGTAAATAAAAATAGTTATTAAAATAGAATAGAATGTTTCCTAACATAGAATAGAATAGTTTGTTTGTTTGTTAGTGATAAATAAAGCCATGCCAGCTTCCGTGGTAATTTTATGGCAAAAACTATTTAAAAACTAAACTATGATAAAAACTCTAAAACTGATTCATAGAATAGAATAGAAAGTTTCCTCAAGTAGAACAGTATAGAATAGAATGTTTCCTTAAGAATAGAAATAAACATAATATTCCTAACATTGTTGAATATAATAGACTTTTCCCTCAAATAGAATAGAACAGGATCTTTTCTCAAGTTGAATAGAATAGAATGTTTTGTCAAATAGAATAGAATAGAATACAATGTTCCTTCAAACTGAATAGAACAGAATAGAATGTTTCCTAAAGTTAAATAACATAGATAAGAATACAATAGAATAGAATAGAAAATAATAGAATAGAACAGACTCAAATATTTCCTGAAATAGAACAGAATAAATAAAGAAACTTTCCTCAAGTAAAATAGAATGTTTCTTTAACATGAATAGAATAAAATGTTTCCTCAAGTAGAATAGAATAGAACATGCCCTTGAATAGAATAAAATAGAATGTTTCCTAACATAGAACATAATAGATAGAATAGAATGTTAACAGAATTGTGTGCAACAGAATTGAATGTTTCTTCAAGTTAAATAAAATAGTGTGAATAAAAATAGTTATTAAAATAGAACAGAATGTTTCCTCAAGTAGAATAGAAAAAAATAGAATGTTTCCTAAAGTTCAATCAAATGGATATTAGAATGTTTTCTTTAAGAACATAATTAAATAGAATATTCCTAACATACTTTTTAGAACAGAATAGAATTTTTACTCAAATAGAATAGAAAATAATATAGCATTGAATGTTTACTAAAATAAAGCAAAATAGAATAGAATAGAAAATAATGGAATAGAAGAATTCCTGAAATAGAATAGAACAGACAAAAATATTTCCTGAAATAGAACAGAATAAAAAGAGTGTTTCCTCAAGTAGAATAGAATGTTTCTTTAACATGAATAGAATACAATGTTTCTTCAAGTAGAATAGAATAGAACATGCCCTTGAATAGAACAGAATAGAATGTTTCCTCAAGTTAAATAACATGCATAAGAATACAATAGAATAGAATGTTTACTAAAATAAAGCTAAATACAATAGAATAGAAAAAAATAGAATAGAAAGTTTCCTAAAATAGAATAGAATAAAGAGTGTTTCCTCAAGTAGAATAGAATGTTTCTTTAACATGAATAAAATACAACGTTTCCTCAAGTAGAATAGAACATGCCCTTGAATAGAACAGAATAGAATGTTTCCTCAAGTTAAATAACATGCATAAGAATACAATAGAATAGAATGTTTACTAAAATAAAGCTAAATACAATAGAATAGAAAAAAATAGAATAGAAAGTTTCCTAAAATAGAATATAATAAAAAGAGTGTTTCCTCAAGTAGAATAGAATGTTTCTTTAACATGAATAGAATACAAAGTTTCCTCAAGTAGAATAGAATATGCCCTAGAATAGAACAGAATAGAATTTTTCCTTAAATAGTATAGAATACATGCATTGTGAATGGTGCGTACCTTTTCATAAAGGTCAGAGTCATAGTTGAGGCCTATGCCACAGTCATCTGTGATCTCAGACAAATCTTCATCATCAAACTCCTCCAGACTGATGTCGTGAGCTGGCCTGCACACACAAACACAACATGATCAACACGCCATACACAGCCACATTACAGTAACACACACTGCGAGAGCCTCACACAATAAACACTTAACACAAGATCTGATTGTCTTAAGTGTTTTCAGATGCAGAGTCACATCCAACCCAAGCGAGAGCAACATACATAAAGTAAGAAACTGTTGCTGTCAAATGCATTTCAATGGATCTCAGTGCTGCCCTTGACAGACAGAAGCACATTCATAACATAGTCTGTTTGTATGTGTCCCTGGGGAATTCTGACATAATATGTCAGCTGATTGTGTACACACACAGGTCTCCAGCCAAGCACTTCAACAAGGTCACTCAGTCTAGCACTCCATCATACACATAATGTATATACACAAACACACCCATTTCAATTACACCCCAGCAAATATGTGGCTTCTAGACCTTTACGTCGCAACATAATATACGGCATTACTTCTCTCTTTCACCTCCCCTTTCATTATTGCTAAGTGGGTTAGCATATACTGCTAAACAAAGCCAGCCTCTGTTTTGCTGTGACTTGGCCAGATGCTAACACGGGGACGGTTTCATCTCTGCCAAGCCACATTCAGCTGACAGTATTGCTGCAATGCAGCGTTGCACAGTCACAGCACCATGATCACACACATATCTAGCGTTTGGAGGCAGTGGGAGGAGAGATAGAGAGTCTTGTCATTGTAAGATAGCTGATGCATATCTGAACCATCAGTTGCAATTTCATTAATGCACAAGGAATGAGTATGTGAGTGCCGGTTCATGATTTAATATCACAAATGTGAGTAAACGATATATTAGATTCAGATATTTGTGGTGTATCATTTGTAATAGTTTAGCAAATATAGCCTAGCGAACAGTTATTAAAACTTTTATTTGGAGGTACATTAAAAACATTTTCTCTGAAACAAAATTGAACATTAAAATTGTGTGCTTAGTGATTTCATCCAAAGGTGTAACTACAGTCTTCAGAGACAAAGCACAACTGTCTCTAACAAGGACAGAAAGAGATGTGGAAGACCAGATGTGCAACTAAACAAGAGGAGAAGTACATCAGAGTCTCTAGTTTGAGAAATAGACGCCTCACATGTCCTCCGCTGACAGCTTCATTGAATTCTACCTGCTCAACACCAGTTTCATGTACAACAGTAAAGAGAAGACTCAGGAGGACTTATGGGAAGAATTGCAAAGAAAAAGACACTTTTGAAACAGAAAAACAGAAAGAAAAGATTCGAGTGGGCAAAGAAACACAGACATTGGACAACAGATAATTGGAAAAGAGTGTTACGGATCTGAACCCCATTGAGCTTTTGTGGGATCAGCTAGACTGAGTTTGTGAGAAGTGCCCGACAAGACAGTCACATCTATGGCAAGTGCTACAGGAAGTGTGGGGTGAAAGGTCAAGTGCTGCAGGAAGTGTGGGGTGAAAGGTCAAGTGCTGCAGGAAGTGTGGGGTGAAAGGTCAAGTGCTGCAGGAAGTGTGGAGTGAAAGGTCAAGTGCTACAGGAAGTGTGGGGTGAAAGGTCAAGTGCTACAGGAAGTGTGGAGTGAAAGGTCAAGTGCTACAGGAAGTGTGGGGTGAAAGGTCAAGTGCTACAGGAAGTGTGGAGTGAAAGGTCAAGTGCTACAGGAAGTGTGGGGTGAAAGGTCAAGTGCTACAGGAAGTGTGGGGTGAAAGGTCAAGTGCTACAGGAAGTGTGGGGTGAAAGGTCAAGTGCTACAGGAAGTGTGGGGTGAAAGGTCAAGTGCTACAGGAAGTGTGGGGTGAAAGGTCACCTGAGTATCTGGACAAACTGACCGCTAGAATAACAAGGATCTGCAAAGCTGTCATCGCTGCACATGGAGGATTTTTTGATGAGAACTCATTGAAGTAGTTTAAGAAGTTCTGAACATTTTGTTCAAATTGCAATTTTTCACGTTATTAATGTCCTGCATATACATTGTGATCAGCTGAATAAAAGTACCAATTTCTTTCCATAAGAGCAAAATCTGTGCATTATTCCAAACTTTTGGCCACCAGTGTACAACACACACACAAAGACAGGCAATGATGATTGGAAATTAATGGAGGAGACTGTGACACAGCCACAGTACAGAACACACACACACACACACACACACACAACACACACACACACTTACAGAACTACATGTCTGAACCCACTGTGGGGAAAGTTTACCCTCCCAGGAAAAAAAACAAACCATTGCATCTTTTATTGTTATAAAACACTTCTTATAAAAACAATTCTCATGCACAACAAATAAAAAATAGCTAAATATTGATCAACGATAGTCTTTTATAATGTCTAAATATATATCCAATGGTATAATTGTATTGTGATTATATCTAGAAATTGAGTTATAGCACTGAGTTACAGAGACCAAGCAACAATAAGGGGAACACTGAGGCCACCTATAGGCTATACTTGTCATTGCTATAAAATTGTCATGTTATTTATTTTACAGCAGATGGCAGCAGATGCCCCAAACGCATGTCACATAGCAGCCTTTTCATAAATATCCAAGTTTACTCTTTACTGAAGTGAACGTACAATTTGTTTGATCTTATTTAACATATAAATGTAATGAGCTCATTGAAGTCTAAATCTATAAAATCCACCAAAATTCAAAGAAAATGAAATAACTATGCAAGAGGTTAGTTAAGAGGTGTGGCATGCAAAATGTGTCAAAAAATATATATATATACAGTATATATGTATATATATCTAGGGTTAGTGTGTTTTGTGTGTGTGTGTGTGTGTGTGTGTGTGTGTGTGTGTGTGTGTGTGTGTGTGTTCAAACTGAGGCTGCATGCTGAACCACATTAGCCAGCCTGCCTCACTCAAACACTTTAATATGGCCATTTTAAGCAGCACTAAGACAAAACTTTTCCTTTTAATTCCAAAACAAATGTGATCAACATCACCATAACACCAGCAAAGTCTTTTTCCCCCATTCACAGTCCATGCTAAGCTTTCACCCGTGGTTCCACCGCATACAGGAAGCTCCTGGGAGAAGCTGCGCTCTGTGATATTAGTTACAGACTCACTGTGAGAAATGAATTATGCATGGAGTTTAAATTCAGCAATGGTCATGCTCATACTGCATCTACAAACACATTTAGTTTTGCATCATTTAATTGCATCATTTAATAAATAAATTAGTTCCTGCATGTATTCCATTTGTAAAGTATGTATCTTTTGCAATACTAGCGATGGAGATATTTCATGTTATTACACCTCTGGAATACTTCACTGTGATTGGTCAGTCATGTCAAATATTTTTTTAGTACAACGACAGATAAACATTATAATTGATATTTGTCCCAGGCAACTAATTTCCAACATATATGTGCTAGTTTGTGAATCATTCTGCAGTCATGTTACATTAAAATTACTTTGTCAATTTAGTTCCTTATTTGGTGCATAGAAGTGTAATAAGTGGGATGTACAGTGAGCAGTCAATGAGTGTCTATACATGCACAATATAACACCTATCATGCTTAATAAGCCGACAACGTGTGTGGTCATGTTAATGCCAATGTTTTCAGACGGGACGTTATGCATTTAATTAATCATACATGAAACACCCGTTTTCTCAGTTAACTACTAACCTCTCCACAGACAGTCTAATCAATCTTTTAAATGAAGAGATGAGAATGTAAAAGCTTCCCATGTCCAACATCCTTCCAAAGTCCCATTTTACACTCTAGTCATCCTGGTAACCCACAGTTGGCCCCTCCTAGCCCGTTTATCCTAATTACAAAAGGTGGGGCGTGTTTCAGGCCCTAGGGATGCACAGATGCTGCCAGTCATCGGCTGTTGCCATAGTAGCATGTGCTGTGCAGGAGGTGATGTCACACCATTAAGAGAACACCACTGAGACACAAGGCAGGTTAAGTAGGGTGAGGTCACCTCTGCAGCTGTCACCATGACAACCCCATCCAACCAGAGATGGGCTTAATTTGCTGAATCATGCATCTATTCAGTAGCTGGTTTGTTTTGAAACAGTAGTAACTCCTGGGTTGTTCAGTTTCTGAGGCATGCATTGAAAATAATACACATAACATCTAAAAACATCATCTATACAACATGATAATTACACATAGCATTATAACATCTACAACCAAGTTAAGGCCAGTTGACAGCATTTGTGGCATAATGTTGATTACCACAAAAAATCATTTCGACTTGTCTCTCCATTTGCTGTTCTTTTCTGCATATCGTTTTATGGTCCGTTCTGCATAACGCGGCGGCACATTTTAGCTTATGGCGGCCCATTCAGCCTGTTTCGTGGCCGACCCACCAGGTTCTGGTGATTTGGCATACCGGGCATTTTCCTGGTGGGCCGACGCGCTTTGGGGCCGATCGGGGCGGACTGGCCATTGGGAGAACCGGGCGGACCGGGCGGACCGTCCACGAAATGCGCCGAATGGCTTGAGACTTCAGAAGACACGAGGACATTTCCGGTAAGGTGTGCATGGTGTGTAATGATGCGCCCTGGTTTTTCCAGTGCATTGTGGGATTTTCTAGGGAGCAGACATAAGCTGCGGTACAAAGAGTGTGTTAAACCTCGTGCTGCTGCTGCAACCCCAGCCACGAAGCCTTCACAGGCCGAAAAGTCTTCTGCCCCGAAACAAAGCACGTTGCAAGCTTCACTTACCATCTCAAATGTGGCTTTGACTTACAACTGAACATTTAGCCCACTCGTAGAAAACACAGATATATATATATCTCGTGTATATACCATAAAAACACAGATATGCAGGCGAGCCCATCTCCTTTTAGGCTAATGTCACCAAGCACTCTTATTTTTCAATCCCTTCTCTCCAGTCGTCTTCCGTTATGACTACTTTAATGATTCAATCATTCCTGATAGATAAAGTCATGTCTTTTATTCCTCGTTGATTATCCCATTTCACTCTGAAATACGTCACAGTACAGAAAAGGTACATATTGGCTGCAAATGTTGTTTCATGCTGACTTGGTGCCACATGTGACTTGTTTCTCACCCCATGAAGACAAAGAGAATGAACTTAAGCACGAAGGGACACTAATGAAGCAACACCAGAGAAAAACACTTGACTGTGTGTCTTCAGTAATTATGAAGAAAAGAGGAGGAAAGGAAAAGACAGAATGCTAGATGAGGAGAGAGAGATGCAAGATGAAAAGGTCAGATGGGCACAATTTTGCTACATTAGTGGATAAAAAAGTCAGGAAGAGGAACAAAAGAGAAAATCGTCCAAAAGTCTCAGACCACTAGTGGAAATGCTTCTATTTGCATTTTGTTTCTTAGGGTGTGTTCACACTTGTAGTTCGGTTCTCTTGGTCCTCTTGGTCCGGACCGATAAAGAAAATGATACATTTAGTCCTGGTTCGCTTGCCGTTCACAGTGGCATTTTCAACACCAAACCTTACAAAACCAAAGGCATCAGGGAAAAGTCACGACCTGATTGGACCACTTTTATAATGTATATTTTCTGAAGGAACTTGCCGATCATCCAAAACAATCCTGGCTGCTGGGCGAAATGCGCTCGGTGGATGTATACATGTATATATGGTGGTATTTTTACCAGCTGAGAACAAACGAAGAGTTAATAAAATGTGTAACGGAGTCCGTTGTACACACAAACGAAGATATGCTGCAGGATGGCTGACAGGCGGTTCCAATGCCAGAACCGAACTATATTTGGGCAACATAGCGCCTATGATGAGAAGAACCAGGTACTGTATGCTTGAGGTCAGTATTAGGCAAATTGCTGACCTCAAGTCAGTCTGTTAGACGTCTTTGCTCCAAGTTGCGTTCATATATCAGTCGAACCGCACCAGAGTTCATCTGGAAGTGGATCGAGACCCACTTTTCAGGCGGTCTCGGTCTGCATGTTTGGTACGCACCAAGGTTCGGGTGACAGCGTTCACACTTGTTCAAATGAACCGCACTAACAGAGCAATCGCACCAGAGTTCGTTTTAATCGAACCAAACCTGCTATGTGTGAACACACCTGAAGTTTCTAAGTTCAAAGTAATTGAAAAATTAACTGAATTTCACACACACACAAACATCTCTTCTCCCCCTATAATGAAATGATCAATATATATGATCAGGATGCACACACAGCGATTAGATCGCGGCCACTCACATACACATAGACATTAAGACAAACCACCAGGTCAATGTGATATACTACGAAGGCAATATAGCAAACAAAAAAACATAGTTAAATATGTTAGAAGGACAGGGAAATCTCTCTCATAATTAGCGAGAGTTGGGTATCAATACACATTTCCTTATTTGATTCAATTTCGATTTACAAGCTTGATACGATTAGATGCTGTAAATTATACAAGGAACCTTCTACCTTGGTACTGTGACAGGGCGGAGGGTGGGGTCGTGATTCTGCACACCCGGTCCCATATCAAGCTAATCAAGCCACCGAGAGGGATAAAGGCCGACTGCGGACGGTGGTGCGATAGAGAGAGAGAGCGTTTACGAGCAGCTGTCCGTCCTATGTGTGTGTTTGTGGGGGGGGGGGTATGGATTTAAACAACCCCCTTACACTTAATATTCAATTTCAATTTCCTACTAGCTCGTTCCACACCATTTGTGCTACAAACACGAATAGTACCTCAAATGCTTATTTTGGCTTGTTTAGGAGAGGTGTGATTTTCAGGGCCATTTCTGAGCATATGGGGGCCCTAAGCAAAATCATACCTGAAGCAAAAAATACCAAAGACGTGCATCCAAGCCACATACAGGGACCAGAAAACACTTGGCGAGCTCTTTTGGCTTGGGAGGGTAAGCAACCGTCCAGAACACCTTGGCAAATCCCCCTCACAAATTGCGGCCCACCCACACTTGCACTGGAAAAGCACAAATTGCCAGAACTAATAACAGTGACATATTCTGACTGGTTTCTGTTCTTGTAGTCATGACACTTACACTGAACTGAGCGGATGTTTATTTTCACATACTGATCAGACGTGCATATGTTCTCCGAGGGAGCAGCTGCACACTTACATAAACAGCTTAAGGAAGGACAGCTCTTATCGGAGTACTCTTTACTGCATATGTATGTTGATGTGTTGCTTGTCTCTTTCTGTTTGACTGCCCTATTTACTGTCTGACGGAGAAGGCTTTGGCTTTTTTAGAGAGCATCAGCCCTGAGATCACAGTGCATTACTTAAAGTAGCCTTCTGCTGACCGAGCCATACCTACTTACACACATACAAATACACCCTGCACCTTCCATGCTATAAATCATCCCACACAGAGAGTCACAGTGAAATGTCTTGCCCCATGTAGAAAGGCAAGCATTACATGGGGTGGCCAGGCTTCGGTCCAAGGTGGCCACTGCCACCCCCGACCACCCCCCATTGGCCATCCCACTCGCATTTGCTGTTTTAGTCATTTTTTTGGTCATTTTTTGGCACAATTTCTTTCTTTAGGAGGTGAAATCATCTTAAGCACTTAACATGTGCGCACACCAAGGTCGCCAAAACCTCTCCGTCCCAGGTGTCATTGTATCTACTACCCCCCCTCCACCGCCCAATAGTCGAAGATATAAAAATGACGCTCGAACCTTTCTGTGCCACCACAGACTGATCGCTTGCCCCTTCCTGGCCACACCTTTGAAAAGCTCCTGGCTCCGCCCCTATCAACATACCCCAGCAACCATATAACAACAACACATTAAAAACTATTCACAACACCCGAGCAACCATATCAGCAAAACCCTTGCGACCAGACAACACTCAAATGTTCTTCAGAAAATGTTACATTGACGTGACTTTGGCAACATTTTTGCAAAATTATATTACGTTGCTCCTTACACATTTTGTCACAGTTTCGAGGTGAATTGTCCACTTTGTGGCACTAAAACCAAGTTACATGTTCTCCAAAACAGATGACGATTTTAAGGTTAATGCTCTATCGAGTTTTAAATGAACAAAACTGACCTCTCTAGCCTAAACGTTAAACCTAAACCCAACCGATAGTGTCAGGAAAAGCAAACGCGAGATGAAAAACACAACCACACTTTGGGTTCACATGTGGACTCGTGTGCTCCTCAGGACCCGTATCCCGCTCCTTTACATCATAAGTGCAACGCTTTATCAGTCGAGCACAATCTGATCACACTCAAATCAGCTTGTAAATGTAGTTGATTATGTCATCCAAATGTTCAAATGAGTCATGCGCTGCAGTAAAAGTGTTTAGATGTCTGTGTGAGGAACAGGGTGAAAAGTAAGCGTTTATGCACTGATAATCTGCCGTTTTACTTGTGATTTGAGTGAAAGTGAATTAAAGTCGTTGTTGTTGTAGCGCCTCTAGTGTTCACTTCATCTGGAAACTACCGCGGTACGTACAAGCCACACAAACATCATTTTGCAAAAATGAAGGTTTACCAACGGGGGGGGGGTTCTATAAATCGTTTTAAATAATCACGGCCCATTGGGAACACCGCGAGGCTGGAACACCGGCCCGCTCAGTTCTCCCGATGGCCAGTCCGCCCCTGATCGGCCCAAAAGTGCGTCGACCCACCGGGAAAATGCCCGGTATGCCAGATTACCAGTCCAGCCCTGTCTGACGCTACTTCACCGTAAATGTAACAGAATGGCATTTTTTTAAATTTTAATCTTAATTGTAAATTGATTTTTATCCATTTAATCAGCGGGGAGCTGCAGCTCATTTGCATTTAAAGACACACACACACAAAAACAGCTCGTTTTTATTCCCACCCAAAAATGGCCAATTTTAACATGGTATAATAAATGATCCATGGGGTATTATGAGCTGAAACTTCACACACACATTCTGGGGACACCAAAGATTTAAATGACATCTTGTGAAAAGGGGCGTAATAGCTGCCCTTTAAACCATATTTCATTTTGCTCTCAGTCATTTTAAATCGTAGTCGTTCAATTGAATGACAGCCAAACATTTCATATACAAACAGGGTTTAAAATGAACTCTCGACTGCTGTAATCTACCCGGCTTATGATGAGGATAGGGGAAATTATAGATAGAGGAGAAATCTGATACATGGTAGTATACTGTGTGTAAAAACACATATGAAATGTATGTTCACACACAGTGTGATCACTGATACAACAAAAATAGCCATTTTTATATATGTAACATATACGTATTTTCCCAAATACTAGTGGAATTTAAATGTGTTCATATACGCGCAAATATAAGAACTATAATTTGATGTGTTCACATATGGCCATATACCACTGTGTATAACTAAACACATACTTTTTCTAGAATATGATGGCTCTGGTCTCATAGTGCACTGCCTATCAATCTCAACCTTTTAGTCTTATTTAACATCCAACCTTTAGATCGACTCGTCCCTCCTTTTCTTAAAAAGAAGCAAAAATGGAGGTCACACTGAGGCATTTACAATGGAAGTCAATGGGGCCAATTTTTACAGGGTTTAAAGGCAGAAATGTGAAGCTTATAATTTAATAAAAGCACTTACATTCATTCTTCTGTTAAAACTGGTGTATTATTTGAGCTGTGAAGTTGTTTAAATCATAATTTTAGGGTTTGCTGACATTTCATCGCCATGGTAATGAAGTTGTAAAATTGTCTAGAAGTGATGTTAACAGTAAAATCGTGTTTACACACATATTGTTCATGTCTTGTGGCTATACGTTTGAAACGGTGAGTATTTTAATGTCCAAAAAGAAAACCGGCAATTCAAAATGTATTTTTGTGGTAATCAATATCATGCCACAAATGCAGTCGATTGAGCTCAACTTATATTGAATATATCCGGAATATTCCTTTAATATACTTCCACAAAATAAGTAGCTACATCTAAAGTGATATGAGTACTGTAATGAAGAGTGATCAAAAATTAAATTGCAGTTCTGAGTATCAAAACAGGGCGTGGGCCTCTCCAGTACATGCCATCTATCAGAGAGGATGCGTCAGGCAATGGCAAATCAGGACAGAAATCAATCGCGTGTCCTTCTCCCAATGCATTTGCCCAATTTAATGTCCATACATCTGAGATCCGTGGCGAAAAGCACAACAGCAAGCCCGTTACTGATCATGCACAACATCAGCACACGCAGGGATGCTGAGCATCAGTGCATGCAGATGATGATGCTGAATGGTGCTGATGCTGATCTCCGGATGTGATTAAGGACGTTACAGATGCATAATGCTCACATATGGCCAACATTTTGAGGGAGAAGATGCCATTGAGAGATGTCGTCTGTCTTACCTGCATCCTGGAGGAGAGAGGGAGTGGAAGGTGGAGAGAGAAAACATCTCTGCCCTGTCCGCCATCTTCTTAGTGACTCAAAAACAGAGACTGCAGATGCAGATATCCGCAGCCCATCCACAGACACTGTAGAAGCGGATATGTATTATGGTCTTTATTCTCTCTCCTCAACGGATACAGACTGCAGATGATGCCACGCTGGGAATTAAACCATCAAATTAGATCAAACGGTACACGCGGCGATGCAGAGAATACAGTCAGATACGCACATAGGTGGTGATGTACTTCTGTAGATTGTCTTCTGTTCCTCCAGCACACCAGCGCGCTGTTTGGCGTGATCTGCGCGCGTCTGATGATGCTGATGAGGGAGGGGGGTAGCGATGGGAATGGTGGGGGCTGGGGGGGGGGGCTGGTGGGTGAATAGGTATAACATCAACTGAAAAATTAAACAACAAAAAAACAGGCAGAACGACTATTAGCATGAAAAGGTGTCTGATATGGGCGGCATAGAGGTTGGTTACCATGTTACCAAAGTCTTTTTCAAGGCAAGTCAGTTCACTTGGCGGCCATCGTTGGAACGCTTTTGTCTCGCGGGTTGCCAGAGCCGGCCCGTGGGTTTGTCGGGCCCTATGCGAAATCATAAAAATGTTAACTTGTACAATTTGTAATGTTAAAAATGGACTAGTATATGTAGAAATTATTATAAATAAAATTACATATTTTAAACACCTCGAAATATATATCTGATACCATTGTTGTTAGATTGTGCTCCTGTTATTAAATATGTTCTTTTGTCGTAATCTTGACCAACCGTTTTGGAGATCATAGTTTTTCTCTATTCTAGTAGATAGGAGCTGTGTTTTATGCCGCTTGTTTATATACATATAAAAGTAGCTGCTCGCGAGAGTTCCAAAGATGGCCGCCGATTGGACTGACTCGCCTTGAAAGACTTTGGTCATCGAAGTGAAGCTGTCACATGGTCTCTGTTGCCTTTCTATGCGCTGCTCGGGATAGACCAATCATATACATTTGTGATTAATGGATGAGGATTCTATTTTTAATCATGCTGTAAAAATTGTGAAGACGGATTTCGATTTGTATGTAAGGTAATATTAAAGATAATATTTTGTAGTGTGGAAATGTCTCTATCAAAGCATGAAATGTCCCGAGATTTGAATGAGGCTCTATTGGGGGATTTGGCTTTCTGAGCTGCCAAACACCCTCTTGAGCATTGGATCCCAACCCTGTTCCTGGAGGGCCCCCTGCACTACATATTTTGGTTGTCTCCAGTGTGGTTTGATTATGTCTATTTGTTTGTTTACAAGAGCTATAACAAATATATGATGATAGTGAAATTTTACATTAGAGGCTAGAATTCACAATAATTATTTTAATTTAAGAGGGGTTTTGAACTAGGTGTTTGGAACCAACAAACAAAAGATACATTTGTGCAATTGTACTTTTGACCCCAAATCTTATCGTTACTGAGATATACGACCCCGTGTGACAACTAGCCCCAGTCTCCCCATGTATATACTGTATATACACTCACCGACCACTTTATTAGGTTCACCTGTACATCTATTTATTCATTCGATTGTCTAACTAGCCAATCATGTGGCAGCAGTGTAATGCATAAAATCATGCAGATACGGGTCAGGAGCTTCCGGTAATGTTCACATCAACCATCAGAATGGGGAAAAATGTGATCTCAGTGATTTGGACTATGGCATGATTGTTGGTGTCAGACGGGCTGGTTTGAGTATTTCTGGGATTTTCACACACAACAGTCTCTAGAATTTATCTGGCGGGGTCTACTGCTGCTGTAGCCCATCTACCTCAATGTTTGATGTGTTGTATGTTCAGAAATGCTTGGACCAGTCTCCTCTGAACTTTTACGTCCACAGAACTGGCGCTCGCTGGATGTTTTTTGTTTTTCGCACCATCATCTAGTATATACTCTAGAGACTGTTGCATGTGATCAGCAGTTACAGAAATACTCAAACCAGTCCATCTGGCACCAACAATTATGCCACAGTCCAAATCACTGAGATCCCATTTTTTTCCCCATTCTGATGGTTGATGTGAACATTACCTAAAACTCCTGAACTGTATCTGCATGATTTAAAACATTACACTGCTGCCACATGATTGGCTGATTAAATAATCTCACAAGTGGAGATGGTGGTGGTGTAGTGGGCTGAAGCACATAACTGGTAATCAGGAGGTTGCTGGTTTGATCCCCACAGACACCACCATTGTGTCCTTGAGTAAGACACTTAACTCCAGGTTGCTCCGGAGGGATTGTCCCTGTAATAAGTGCACTGTAAGTCACTTTGGATAAAAGCATCTGCCAAATGCATAAATGTAAATGTAAGTAGGTGTACAGCTGTACCTCATAAAGCTGTCAGTGAGTGTATGTGTGTGTGTATAAGCTATTCAGTGCAGGCTTTAGATATTGACATTACAGGATGATTTTCTGTAAAGCTGTTTTGAAATTGTGTATTGTTCATTAACTTGAATAGAGTGGCCCAGCAAGCTTATTTTGCTTCCTGTGACAGTGCAACACTCTGAGCTGTAGATTCCCTAAAATAGCTCTACTGCAAGGGCTCTGGCACTCAGGCGCCATATTGAGCCTTGAAAACAGCCATGCATGTTCAACCAATGAAACTTGAAGTAATCATAGCTTAAGAATGATAGTTTAGAGAAGTTCCAGGTTTAACGGGACAACTCCATTCAATTTGCAGCTGAAGAGGCATACAAAACTTTGTAAGTCTTTCGAC
This sequence comes from Moxostoma hubbsi, assembly GCA_032164185.1. Classification (NCBI taxonomy): domain Eukaryota; kingdom Metazoa; phylum Chordata; class Actinopteri; order Cypriniformes; family Catostomidae; genus Moxostoma; species Moxostoma hubbsi. The sequence continues at coordinate 264,936 of JAVLUX010000168.1, read as the reverse complement.
AACCAGTGCCAATAGGAGAATATGGATAATCTATGGCAGGTTACAGCTACGGTCCTAATGTTTTTTCACACCTGGTTAAAGAGATGTTTAAAACAGATTAAGAGATATTTGTGGTTCAAAACTGGTTTAAACTGGGTTCATTTCGATCAAGCTAATGCAGTAAAGGACAAGTGTGAAAATCTACAGTCAATTGTCGGGAGAACAGATCGAGACTACTCTACCTACTGGCACCAGTCCAATGGAACAATGGTGATGGTACGAACGAGCACACATACTTTCCATGTGAGTATCTACAGACAGTCTTTGCCCTCGAATAGTTTGTATGCACAGATGATTTATAAATTGCCACTTACATCTAGGTGGATTTGGAGAGGCTAGCAGACTCCAGCGAATATTTCAGAGCTCTTTCCCACTCCAGTATGAGAGAGACGAGTGAGAAGTTGGTGCACCTGGAACACGTTCCATCTTTAGTCTTCCACAACCTTCTCGAATTCTGCTTCCTACAGCGGTTCTGTGTTCCTGAGAACCTACTTGGGGAACATCTACGGGTGAGCACCTATCTGCTGGCTTCCAGCTTTACAGGTCGCCTACTGACTGCCCTCTCTCAGGTCCTGACAGAAGACACCTGCCTGGGCTATCTCCAGCTGGCTGAGGAGCTCTGCAGTGAGGAGCTCCAAGAAACAGTGCTAACCTACCTGAGCAGGCATCTTCTGGAGCTTCCACACCTGAGCGAAAACCTGGATAAAGCCAGACTTCTCATATTAAGGTCGAAGGGCACTCCACAGTTGTGTTGCCTGAGGAAGGAGAACTTGACCTCAAGGAATGACCCAGAAACAGACGCCGCTCGAAAGCTCTTCAGGCTGGAGGAAGAAGGGGATGATGGGAAATGGATTCCACTCACAGATCTGCCTTTTGGTGCAGATAAATGGTGCTTCACCACGGCAGTGCTCTATAATTACCTCTATCTCATAGGGGGCTGCAGACACCGTGTGAAGAAGGGCTATGAGTTCAAGATGGCTTCTTTCCGCTACAACCCTTTTACCAATCAGTGGGTATCAACTGCTCCTCTGATTAAGGTACAACTGATATAATCACATGACTTTTTTCATCCTATTGGATGCAAGTCATTTGCATTGCTCATGATAGTACACTCAACAACTATTCTCCTTGTTGGAGAATCCATCTACGACCAGTTTAAGGTTTCTAGCTTGTCAAAGTTGGTAATTAAGCTGGTCAAAGCTGGTTTAGGTGGTTGACCAGCTTGATTACCAACTGAGCTTGGTAGACCATCCTGGTCAAACTGGTTAGAGCTGCTACCGAACCTGCTTCTATGTTCCAAAACCCAACTTGACCACTTGCTGCATTCAAGTCCTCGTTGGAAGTCATAAATATGATGTGAGGTGCATTCAAGTGATTTTAGTCATGTTTCGCTATTTAATACAATTTTTCTCTCTCTCTCTTTCTTTCATTAACTGACAAAGACAAGAAACTTGGTCAGAGCCTTAGTCTCGTAGTCAAGTGCACCGATACATGTTGGAGTAGCATCACGGCCATCCCATGTTCGAGTCCCGGCTCCAAATCCGTTCCTGATCTTGATCCCCCTCTTCTCCCAGTAATTTCTTGTCTCTCTGTCTACAAAACTATCTAATAAAGGTGACCCCCCCCCCCCCCCCATCAAAAAAAAAAACAACTTTTATAGCACCAATGCAACCAAAGCTGTGCAATAAATGTGTAATTAATGCTTTATCTATCCACTTTATCATACTCGTGCCGCCACATGTACTGATGGAAATTGTGGTTTTGTTGTACATGCCTATCGCCTGATAAACCCGCTAAATGTGGCTTTTATTTTTATCAGATTTATCGCTATTCTTCATTAACACACATTTGTTTAAACTGAACCAATTCTAATTTGCTTCCGCCTTTATTCTTTAATCAACATGCCCCCAACTTGGAAAGTCATGTCTCTAAGAAAGTAACGGCTTTATTTTCCTTCTGGTAATTCCCACTGAGGTTCCCACTGGTAATTACGACTTTGTGATGGGGTATGCACGCGCACAAGGCTAAGACCAGCTGTGGTTCAATGAACATGTACACTCGCTTGATGAAGCAGAGCTTCAATTGCATTATCTAGGTCTGTTAGTTAGACTTAATAAATGGACTGATTTGAACAATCGATGAACAATTTTAGCCGGACTAAAGTGTTTACGTGACATTTTAATATGATGAATAATTGTTTTAGTCCAGCTCAAATCAAAGTACATACTGCGTGTGTCTTAATCCTGGTCCAGGAATATCCTGAAACGCTGCACAATTTGTAAACCCCTCTTGTTGACCACACCCAATTCTGGTCATGGGACACTCTGCTAACGAGCTGTAGGACCAGGTATGTTAGAAAAGGGAGACTTCTGAAATGTGCCATGGGGCACTTTGGGGTCTTCCATGACCAGTTTAGCAAAACACTGGCCTTGTCAATATTAATAGGTGATTTTCATGACCCTTCACAGCACAGGCGTCACTTCAGTGCAGCGGTGTGTGAAGGCAAGATCTATGCTGTAGGTGGTTGGTATCTGGATTCCCTCGTGACGCCCGACTCCAGTACAGGTGTGTACACTGCTGTGGAGAGGTATGATCCATGGACGGACACCTGGGCGTTTGTTTCCTCCCTACCTCTCACAGACTTCCAGTTCAGCCTATCTCTCTCCCATGACTCCCCCCTCACAACCAGCTTGGGACACTGCCTCTATGTTTTGGGGAACATCCAGAGAACTGGAGAGAAACTGGTGTTGCGCTATGATTCTAGACAAGGTATAGCTTGCCGTGATGTAGCCTAGTGGCAATATGATGCAAGTGTGTTTGTCCACAGTCCACTGTTTTTCCTCACAATTGTCTCTCTTTCACTCAGATTGCTGGTGTGAACTGCTCCCCACACTAACCCGCTCTAATGCTGACCTTCCCTGCTTGAACTTCCTAGGAGCTGCCAAGAGTCAGTTGATTGTGATTGGTGGCAACAATTTTGAAACCATTGTAACATCTTTCTGTGTGGACTCTCAGAAGTGGGGCCATGTCAGAACCATGGAGAAGACCACTTTGATTGGACAGGGCACCATTCTGCACAATGAAGTCTACATGTCTGGGACAAAAGACAACTCGATTGTTAAATTGAACCTGAATTCTCTTTCTATATTTCCTTTTCCATCCCTTCCTGTGCCCACCTTCTACGAGAGCCTTTTCCATCTCTACTTCTGACCCGTTTCCTTTATCTTTTATTAGTCTTTAAGTTGTTTAACCCATAGCAATGAATGCAAAAAATACAAAAACTGACTAGATATTTGTTCATAAATCTGCAAAATGTAACAACAGGTTTTAAGTGTCTTGTTTTCAATGGATGCAATTACCCACATGATTTGTGCTGTGGACATGACTGATACCTCAAATCATGTCGCTTTTAGAAATTTTTTGCCTGATAGTTTATAAAACAGATATTAAAAAAATGTCTTACATTGAAGGAGGGACCCAAGTCATACTGAGACTGAAACAGCAAATAATTTGGGATGGGCAATTTTGACTTGACCCAGAAGGCATCCACCAAGAGCATCCTAGCAACCAGATAGCAACACACTAAAAATCCTTCAGAATACCTTACCAACTAGTTAGCAATGCTCTAGCAACCACCATAACACCCTAGCAACCACACAGCAACACACAAAAAGTTATTCAGAACCCCTTGGCAACCACATAGCAACCTCATAGCAAAACACTAAAAATACTTCAGACTACCTTGGCAACCACCAAGCAACACCCTAGAAACCACACAGCAACACACAAAAAGTTATTCAGAACCCCTTGGCAACCACATAGCAACCTAATAGCAAAACACTAAAAATACTTCAGACTACCTTGGCAACCACCAAGCAACACCCTAGAAACCACACAGCAACACACAAAAAGTTATTCAGAACCCCTTGGCAACCACATAGCAACCTAATAGCAAAACACTAAAAATACTTCAGACTACCTTGGCAACCACCAAGCAACACCCAAGCAACCACACAGCAACGCACAAAAAGTTATTCAGAACAGCTTGGCAACCACTTAGCAATGCCCTAGCAACCTCATAGCAAAACGCTAAAAATCCTTCAGATCACCTTAGCAGCCGTTGCAGCGACTTTTACATGGACAAGCACCTTAAGAAGCACATAAATCTAGTTTTCTGCTGTTGTCCATTGATTTACTTGTTATTCAGGATTAAAAAGCATGTGTATAATTAGTCAGCCTCACTTTCTGTCACCTTCCAAAACAAACCTATTACATAAGACACAAGTTGCATTTCAAAGACAGTATATGGAGGCACATCATTACATGTACATAAAGTCTCTCAGCCTTTTACAAATGTCCCTGGAAAGTTATGGCATGCAACCATTGGAAATGTCCAGCTGTTAATATCTGGGCCTGTGTTTGATTGTACAGTGTGTACCGACTCTACAGCCACCAGTTTAACTCTGCCCTGCTGAGCCTATCCAGTTACACACACACACACACACACACACACACACACACACACACACACACACAGAGAGAGAGAGAGAGAGAGAGAGAGGTTATGAGTGTCACTAAACAACATGGGCAGGTAGTTTAGTGTATAAGAGAAGACAGCAAAGCTTACAGCAAACAAGCAACAGGCTAAAAAAGAGGAGGTGGGGAGGAGAAAGTGTGTTAGAAGAGGACATAAACAGTGACTTAGTGACAGACTTTCTCCCAGAGTGCTTGAGGAGTCAACTGAAGGGCACAAGAGTTCTTCTATGAAAAGTTGGACCTTCTCAACTGTTGAGTTTCATCTAAATTACACCAACTTACCAACCTCTTGCATATTGAAGGTATTGTAAAGTCATATAATGCTTATTAAGGTCCTTTATAGGCAAAAATGATGTTAAGTTTGACACTGGACATTTTTAATTGATTACTTATTAATTTTATTATATATATATATATATATATATATATATATATATATATATAAATTTTACCATTTATATAAATTATAGAATTTTTAAATATGCTTAATTTTAACATTGCATGTTTACATAAGACTTACACCAAGAAAGTGACTTAACACTTGTGACTGGCTTGTTAAGGTTCTTCGGGTCTCATTTTAAATGTCAGTTTTATGCATCTATTTGTATATATATTTCTATAAGACATGGAAATGCTTCTGAACTCGAGGCCACACGTCAGATGTCACGTGTGTTTTGACCAGTCTCACTGTGACCCATAAGAGTGACTCCGATGTGCTACTACGTTATTTCTGACGGCTCAACTTTGCCCCAGTTCTTGTGCCTGCAGTCATATGACATGGAAAAAGAAACATAAGCTTGGCAGTGTGCAATAGATGGACTATGTGACTTCAGAGGGACACATTTCCTTTATAAGTTCCTTTAGATTTTTAAGCCAAGAGTACACTGATTTTACATGACTTGAACATGTACATGACATTTAGCAGAAGCTTGTAAACTATAAGACACTTAGATTTATTACAGGGACCATGTCCTATCTGGGACAGCCCAGGGTTAAACAGCAGTGTTCGTGGATTTTAATTATTCTCCAGTTCATAAATCATTAGGTTTCAACGAGTGAACTTCACAAACAGGACACTGGTCATGAAAGACATCCGTTAGTTAGTCCATGGCAGTATTAGTAGAAGCAGGACCATACCCATAATAGAGGGTCCCCTACTGCTCCTCTCAAATCCTCATGTTTACCAGTTTACTAATTATACTAATATCCAGTTGTTTTGCTCAAGGGGTCCTAGGGGGGTTTGAACCTACGACCTTACCTGTCCAGATCTTAAACCCCTAGGCTAAACCACCCCAGAAGATTCTTTAACATGACTGGTCTCATTCATCAGGCCGTGCTTTGAGGCGGTATAATGGCGGAGGCTCATCAGGCGGTGGGCTTTCAGTTCACTGTCACACCTGATGGCATCGACCTGCAGCTGAGCCGTGAGGTGCTCAAACACATCTACCTGTCTGGAGTGACATCATGGACGAAACGCGCCATACGCTTCAAGGTGAGTTTATGATGTACATGACCATAGGTTTATGAGCTGTCTATCCATTACAGACATGAGTCTGTCTGTCCATTCATCCATCTGTCCTATCTGTCTGTCTGTCTGTCTGTTTGTCTGTCCTATCTATCCATCCATCCATCCATCAATCAATCTATCTGTCCTATCTATCCATCCATCCATCCATCAATCAATCTATCTGTCCTATCTATCCATCCATCCATCCATCTATCATCCATCTCTCCAATCTATCCATCTATCTATCTATCTATCTATCTATCCTATCTAGCCATCCATCCATCTATCCATCCATCCATCTATCCATCCATCTGTCCTATCTATCTATCCATCCATCCATCCAATCAATCTATCATTTATCCATCCATCCATCCATCCAACCATCTATCCATCCATCTATCCATCTATCATTTATCTATCCATCCATCCAACCATCTATCCATCCATCTATCCATCTATCATTTATCTATCCATCCATCCATCTATCATTTATCTATCCATCCATCCATCCATCCATCTACCAATCTATCCATCCATCTATCCATCCATCCATCTATCATTTATCTATCCATCCATCCATCCATCCATCCAATCAATCTATCATTTATCCATCCATCCATCCAACCATCTATCCATCCATCTATCATTTATCTATCCATCCATCCATCTACCAATCTATCCATCCATCCATCCATCCATCTATCATTTATCTATCCATCCATCCATCCATCCATCCATCCATCTATCATTTATCTATCCATCCATCCATCCATCCATCCATCCATCTATCATTTATCCATCCATCCATCCAACCATCTATCCATCCATCTATCATTTATCTATCCATCCATCCATCTACCAATCTATCCATCCATCCATCCATCCATCTATCATTTATCTATCCATCCATCCATCCATCCATCCATCCATCCATCTATCATTTATCTATCCATCCATCCATCCATCCATCCAACCATCTATCCATCCATCCATCCATCTATCATTTATCTATCCATCCATCTACCAATCTATCCATCCATCTATCCATTTATCATTTATCTATCCATCCATCCATCCAACCATCTATCCATCCATCCATCCATCTATCATTTATCTATCCATCCATCTACCAATCTATCCATCCATCTATCCATCTATCATTTATCTATCCATCCATCCATCCAACCATCTATCCATCCATCCATCCATCTATCATTTATCTATCCATCCATCTACCAATCTATCCATCCATCCATCCAATCTATCATTTATCTATCCATCCATCCATCTATCATTTATCCATCCATCCATCCATCCAACCATCTATCCATCCATCCATCCATCTATCATTTATCTATCCATCCATCTACCAATCTATCCATCCATCCATCCAATCTATCATTTATCTATCCATCCATCCATCTATCCATCTATCATTTATCTATCCATCCATCCATCTACCAATCTATCCATCCATCCATCCAATCTATCATTTATCTATCCATCCATCCATCCATCTATCATTTATCTATCCATCCATCCATCCATCTATCATTTATCTATCCATCCATCCATCCATCCATCTATCATTTATCTATCCATCCATCCATCCATCCATCTATCTGTCTGTCTGTCTGTCTCTGTCTGTCTGTCAATTTAATTCAATTATTCATTGGCATGAAAGTTTCAAAAACAATGTTGCCAAAGCATCATATAGAATAAATCAATTAAAAGCAAAATACATGGCCAATAACTTGGACAGTATATAATCTAATTATTAGTAATATATATAACAATAATATCTAAATAACTATTATTATTTATTTTACCATATCACATCACATTGTGTGTGTTTGTCCAGATCCCTCACTGTCCCTCAGGTTGTGGCATGCTGACACATATTGGGCAGCAAGATGTGCCCTGTCTCCTCCTCCTATGAGAATTTGTAATTTTGAGAGGTCATTTAGGTCTTTAAAGTCTGAAGTTTCAGAGTTAATCTTGTTTAGGTAAACATTCCTTATTTCACTGAATGTTTCACATTTTAGGAGGAAGTGCATCTCTGTCTCGACCTCACCTGTCCAACAGTGACCACATATCTCTCTATGTCCTTGAATATGTATAGCTGACACTGATACAGTGTTTAGTGTTGTGAACTAGTGTTTACTCATTATTTTATTGTATTTTATCCTGTCGAGTAGAACGGCGTACTCACAGGTGTGTACCCCGCCAGCCCCTCCAGCTGGTTAATCGTAGTTATCGCAATAATGAGCACGATGTACGCCAGGATCGATCCATCCATGGGCATGATTGACAGGATCAAGACTTCTCTACCAGTGAGGTAACTCAGTTACAGATTCATGGAAACTTCTGTTTATACTGTAATATCAGGTACAACCGTGATGGTTACATGGAAACACAAGTGTCACGCATGACTGAAACAGCTCAGAAACATTGAGTCCTATCGACCTTATTAGCTTGTGTAGCTAATGCATTTTAGAGTTGATTGACAGGTGATGTCTGTATCTTAAAGCTGATTGGCTATTTCACCTGTAAGGCGGGACTTCCTCTTCTACATCTGTTGACATGTGCCATGGTATTCTGTGTAATAGCTTGGAGAGTCATGTAAATACCATGTTGCATGAATAAGGTCATCATTCAGTACTATGGTAAATCAAAGTAGCATAGCGCTACCATCGGATACCATCAATGCACTATTGGTCAATTTGGTCATTTGGTCATTTTATATAAATCCAGAGCAAATTATACTGGACATGAGGACATGCATTTTGTCTGTCATTGATTGCATGCTTTTGCCTAATTTTAATTTCCTTGTTAATTTCTTTCGTGTAGTGAGTTTATGACCGTTCAGACTCAGACGGTGTTGAGTGCAATCCTGTTCGCCACAGGTGTGTGGTTATCTGTCATACTTGTGCTCCGGTACATCCTGAAAGCTCTGCTGTCCTATCACGCCTGGATCTTTGAGTCACATGGCAAAATGAGCATCTCTACTAAAGTCTGGCTGGTGCGTCACACCATTAAAATACAGCTAACAGAGATTTGGAAACCGTATGTCTCATAAAATTATACATTTTTTGGTATTGATGTACTGTAAGTCATTACTTACTTCATTGATCATTGTGGCGTAAGCAGGTTAACTTTATTATATTGAATGGTGAATTTAAATATTCAACCTGAAACATTTTTCCCTTTTGTGGTAATAATTGATTATGTGTATTTCAGAGTCTAGTCAAGCTGTTGTCTGGTCGCCGGCCGTTGCTCTACAGCTTTCAAGCGTCTTTACCTCGTCTGCCTGTACCAAGTATTGATGACACAATCAGCAGGGTAAATTGACTGAAGACTGTACACAACATGTGTCCAGGAAATATTTCAAGTCAAAACCATTTGCATTGAATCTGAAAATATAATTTAAAAAAAAAAAAAAAAAAAAAAACATTATCGTTATTGCAATAAAAAAATAGACATTTTGTCCAATTGTAAAGCATGTATTCAATTTTAACATTTTAAAGTAGTATCTTTTATTAATTATACTGAAAAAAAATCACTATTTTTGAACAGGATGATTCGTATTATTGTGTTGCAGCAATTATAATAAAATGAGAATAAACATGAAAATTTCTGACAAAAAAAAAAAGGTTAAAAAAATGAACGGGGGTTAATTGACTAGTGTCACAATGCACAAAGCAATGCTTGATTTGATTTTTAATGCACATTTTTTTTTTATATTTTATGTTTTTATTTGTTTATACAGTATATATATATATATATATATATATATATATATATATATATATATTAGGGCTGTCAATCGATTAAAATTTTTCATTGATTTAACTACATGGTGTCCCGATTAATTAATTACGATTAATCGCATATACAAATATTTGCTGAGAAAGCCCCTCATATAACAATAATTCAATATATAATGATTATACATATTTATATCATTTTATAATTATACATAGTTATCTTTAAATATTAAAAACACACACACACACACACACACACACACACACATACACATACACATACACATATATATATATATATATATATATATATATATAATAAAAAATATATATATATATATATAATAAAAAATATTCAGATAATTAAAGTGCATTACATTCCTGTCATCATTGATAAGACAAAAAGCGACTTTATAATACAATGTATTGATTATTACCATATTATTGATCATAAGTCAATCATTGACACACATTTCACAGTAATCCATTACACAAGTGAATTAATCAATCAGTTGGAGATTTATTATGAGGGCTTGTTTAAGGACCCCTTAATGTACACCTGCGTCAGACATGCTTGTGTAGACTGAAGCATGCTTGTTCTGCTGAAGTGTTTCTTCACTGTATAAACTGTGTGTTGCTCATACAGCTGAAGTTTCACTTACTGCCCTCTGGAGTAAACAGGTGGTACTGCAAGCATTTATCAGGAATCTTCCTTATTACGGTCCGGGGGCATGTGATTAATTGCATTAATTTTTATAACGCGATATTTTTAATAAAATTAATCACACTGAATTAATGCTTTAAATCGACAGCCCTTATATATATTTTTTTAGGTAAAAAATTACATTAATATTTAATTCATAAGTTTTACAAAATATTATAATTCAATGCATTCTGCTTTGCCCATTTTCCTTCACATAATGTCTGTGTGATAGGCCTTGATTTCTCTCTGGCTTCCTGTTTTAGTATCTAGAATCGGTTCGTCCTCTTCTGAATGATGAACAATATAAACAGATGGAGACTGTTGCTAATGACTTCAAAAAGGAACCTGCACCCAAATTCCAAAAATATCTTGTACTCAAGTCTTGGTGGGCCACGAATTATGTAAGTAAACAAAGCTCAAGTTTTTTCTTCATCCATTTCAAAAATACTGTAAAATAACAGGCACGGTATTGTGTGTGTTGACAGGTGAGCGACTGGTGGGAGGAGTACATCTACCTGAGAGGACGCGATCCCATCATGGTCAACAGCAACTTCTACACTATGGTGAGCACAGAGCTTCAAAGAGCAGTTGAACTGGGTGGGCTGGCCCAAAAGTTGTTGGGGGAGGGGGGAGGGGGTGCTGGGTGGGCTGTCCCAAAAGTTGTTGGGGGGGGTGGGGGCTGTGTGGGCTGTCCCAAAAGTTGTTGGGGGGGGTGGGGGCTGTGTGGGCTGTCCCAAAAGTTGTTGGGGGGGGTGGGGGCTGTGTGGGCTGGCCCAAAAGTTGTTGGGGTGGCCAAAAGTTGTTAACGCGGCAGCACGTTTTAGCTTATCGTTCCTCATTTCGCGGCCGACTCACTGGCCTGCTCGGTTCTCCCGATGGCCAGCCCGCCACCGATTGGCCCCAAAGTGCGTCGTCCCACCAGGAAAATGCCCGGTATGCCAGATTACCAGTCCAGCCCTTACAGTGCCCACCCACTTTTTCAGCCATCTTGGTTCCAGAAGTGTTTTTCCCATTCATTTTCTCCATAAGTCCTTCATAAAAGAATCATGAACCGAACCCACCAGCTACGAGGTAAATCAAAACATTTAAAAATTATTTGAAAATCAGACAAAAAGTCAAATATATAACACTGGGCATTTAATGAGAGAAAGCACTACAATCCCACGGTGAATGGTGTAGTTGAAGTAAAAACGATGGAAAAACATAAAACTACTGATTTAAAGTTTTTGGATCTTTCTCTGTTGGATTATGGGTAGTGTAGTTCTTCTCCAGAAATTCCCCTATTAAACACAATCTTTTACAAATTAATTTGAAATAACACAGATTGATAGTTTTAACAGAAGCATATACCATTGATTAACAAAGTCTGAGCTCATGTTAAGTCTGCATTTAAAGAATTAAAAGTTGTCGTTATTAATCAATTCACCTACAGAGAAAATAAATGGGATTTTTATTTCCGGATCCAGTCTGCGGCGCTCTATTGCTAGTCAGTGGTTTTTTCATCAGGAGAGGAAAGACCTCACATTGTGCATGCATATATCTGCTAAAAGTTTTATTACTACATAGCATAAAGATGGGCCCAAAATCATGGACTAAATTGACCAATTTTGATTTCATGTGGTCTTTAAAAAGGTCCTGGACTAATAAAACCCCTCGGTTATAAACGAGAGATGAACAAACAGCAAAAAGCAACTCAAACAACAAGACACGCCCACTACAAGTAACGCCCCTTTCAAATATCCAGCGATCTTCTCAAGTTTTGCAACACTTGTGATGTCACATTCATGCACGGTTTGTTGAGTCCTGCTGCAACTACGCCTATCCCTACACCTAACCCTAACCACAAAGATTAAAAAATGGAAAGTTTTATAAATGATTAAAGCTACACTATGTAAACTTTTTTTGTTAAAAAAATAAAGAAAATGCATCAATGAGAGAGTGCAACAAAAGTACATCTTCCAATCCATGTCTTTACCCAAATACACTTTGATAAACCTATAATAATGATTTATAATTAAGAGCTGTCGGGACAGATTTCATGGGAAAAATTGACCTTTAATCGTTCAAAACGGCAAACCTCCGGGGAATCAACGGTTGTAAAAACAAAGAAACCCAAACAGAGTCTACAAGCAAAAAGGGAAGCGACAGAGTCCGTAATAAAACCAGAATCAACATCGGCTTGTTTTTCTTACACATCTGTGTGTGTGCAGTGAAAAACAATCATTATATATATTCACTTGCTAGCACACGTGTAGTTATCTTTAAAATGGCAATAATTGATATAAATAAAGGCAACATGTGAGTCTTGAAATGATGTTGACCGCTGGTCGGTAACAATGACAATCTATAAATAAGTTACTACTGTGATGGTCTATTTGGCCAGAATATCCTGCAGTTATAAAAACTTTACAACGTTTGAGCTTATCAGACTAGCAATCCTTACGTCTGATGTTAATGAACGTTGCCTAACTTTAGTAACGTCATTTATATCAAAACATCAAAGTTAAAACAACAGCGTAAGATATGGCACTTACCTGCTCCGATGACATGCTCTCGGATATCCCTCTTCCGTATTCTTTCGTTATTTATGTGTCCATTCGCTCTGATAAGATGTCCTGTATTCATGTGCACACCGATGCGTCGAACCACATTCATCCGCGCAGAGGAGCAGAGCCGAAGAACCACTTACGTCATTAGCATAACAATGTTCTTCCGCAAGACACGTGCGGTTTAATTTTTTACCTGCTAGAGGGCCAAAAGTTACATAGTGCAGCTTTAAATATACTGGACCTTAAATGTTATATTGAATACAATTATACCAACGTAACACTAGGTGTCGATAGTGAGGAGAAATATGAAGAAAACGAGAAGAAGCTAGCGGTATGCTAAGCTAATGGGCTAACCTGTTATAGCTAACTGGAAAAAAAAAAGAACAGAGAAATTTTTAATTTGACCATTTATATCTTTGGTTTAATAATATGATATATGTGACATACAATTTTAAAAAGTTAACTACACAGTTAAGATGAATCGTACAGTGATTATATATAGCTCTTTTAGCAGCAGCCATTTCACCCCGCAGCTCTTGCCTGGTTGCCCACTATAGCTAAGCAGGGTTGAGCCTGGCCAGTACCTGGATGGGAGACCTCCTGGGGAAAACAAACGTTGCTGCTGGAAGTTAGCAACAACATCCAACAGGGGGTGCTCACCCTACGGTCTGTGTGGGTCCTAATGCCCCAGTATAGTGACGGGGACACCATACTGTAAAAAAAAAAAAAAAGCACCGTCTTACGGATGAGATGTTAAACCGAGGTCCTGACTCTCAGTGGTCATTAAAAATCCCAGGACACTTCTCATAAAAGAGTAAGGGTGTAACCCTGGTGTCCTGGCCAAAATCTCCCCATTGGCCCCTATCTATCATGGCCTCATATTAATCTCCATCCCTGAATTGGCTGTATCACTCACTCTACTCTCTCCTCTCCGGCAATAGCTGGTGTGTGGTGCTCGCTCTGCCGCTCTATGGCAGCTGTTGCATCATCCAGGTGGATGCTGCACACTGGTGGTGGTTAAGGAGATTCCCCCTATACTATGTAATGCACTTTGAGTGCCTAGAAAAGCACTATATAAATGTAAGGAATTATTATTAATAATAGAATCGCTTTATGATCCGACGGCATTACTTGGAGTGGGCATGTGATGTCCCAACCCGTATCCCTGGCATTGAGAGTGGGTGTTCCTTGTTGTTTTATGGGATGAAGACAGGACTGTGGTCAAACAGAAACTTCAGCAGGTCAAGTTTCACTTGTGAACACAATCCCAATGGCTCTACAAATAATCTCAACTAGCCGCAAACTTAACTTGTTACTTTCACATGCAAGTGAGCTTGTGGCTCGTCGCAAACGTTGCTAGACGCTCGCAGCTCCGGCGAGTTTTCCGCAAAGCTCATTTGCATGTGAAAATGATCTGTGGCGAATTTGCGGCAAGTTTGCAGTGAAACCTCAATTTTTGTAAGGGCGCTGCATAACTGTGTGAACATACAGAGTACAGCTCCTTAGATTTGTTTGGGGTTTTTTATTTTTTAAAAGCTTTATTTTAGAATGCAGTCTATATTTGTAATCCTTTTTCTGTCCATCAGGATTTTCTCTATGTGATCCCTACACACAGACAAGCTGCACGCGCAGGAAATGTAGTTCATGCCATGCTGCGGTATCGCCGTAAGCTGGAGAGAGGAGAGCTTACCCCGGTACAGATGCACAATCACAAAGAAACACTCAAGAGTCTCTGAAATCTCACTTTCTGCCATCCATAACCTTAATAACTATATACTTTTGCTTGCTCATCCTTCTCTTCTCAGCTTAGGGCTCTTGGCATTGTGCCCATGTGCTCCTTTCAGTATGAAAGAATGTTCAACACAACCCGTATCCCTGGCATTGAGACTGGTAATGACTCACATTATACTCAATTATACAGTGCATGTGATTTATTGGGGCTTTTCATTTCATTCTGATTTAACGAAATGGGTCACGCCTTCATTTACTCACCCTCATGATCTTTCGAACCTTTACAACTTTGTCTTTTGTGGAAACATCTCCTTTTGTGTTCCATGGAAAAAGATGAATATGGGTTTGGAATGGCATATGGGTAAATGATCACAGAACTTGCTCTTTTTGGTCAAACTATTCCCGTTTAACCTTGCAATAATGAGAACTTTGTTTATGCTCAGATTTTGTGCAGCACCTGAAAGACAGGAAGCACCTGGTGGTATATCATCGAGGTCGTTTCTTTAAGGTGTGGCTCTACTATGGAGGTCGCCACCTCTGGCCTTCAGAGCTGGAACTGCAATTTCAACGCATCCTTGATGACAAGTCTGAACCTCAGCCTGGAGAGCTCAAACTCGCCGCACTTACTGCTGGGAACAGGTGAGGATGGCATTGCCAAACAGTCATGTGACTATATATTACACAAATATACATCTTGCCATTTAAACCACTCATAATGTGCTTTATAAATTGGACAGGTTAGAAATCAGATACACGCTTACACAATCATCTGCTTTACCTTTCTTCCAGGGTTCCCTGGGCCAGAGCTCGTGTAAAGTACTTTAGTGAGAGTGTCAACAGGGCGTCTCTGGAGGCCATTGAGACGGCAGCGTTCTTCCTGACCATGGACGATGAGGCACATGGATACGATCCAGAGAATGTCCGCTCCTTGGACCTCTACGCTAAATCTCTGCTGCATGGAAAGTGCTATGACAGGTAGCAAGATTTTTGTGTCTAAATGTCGGAGGTGGTTGTTCTTCATGGTGACCGTGATTTTTGCCAAGTACGACATGTTTCCGATCACATACTTACGACTTTTTAATCTTATACTTATGACTTTCTATCTCATTTATGGCTTACTTTCTCATCCTTATGACTTTTTATCTCATAATTATGACTTCCTAACTCAATAATGGCTTACTATCTCATACTTATGACTTTTTATCTCATAATATTGACTTCCTATCTCAATAATGGCTTACTATCTCATACTTATGACTTTTTATCTCATAATATTGACTTCCTATCTCAATAATGGCTTACTATCTCATACTTATGACTTTTTATCTCATAATATTGACTTCCTATCTCAATAATGGCTTACTATCTCATACTTATGACTTTTTATCTCATAATTTTGACTTCCTATCTCAATTATGGCTTACTATCTCATACTTATGACTTTTTATCTCATAATTTTGACTTCCTATCTCAATAATGGCTTACTATCTCATACTTATGACTTTTTATCTCATAATTTTGACTTCCTATCTCAATTATGGCTTACTATCTCATACTTATGACTTTTTATCTCATAATATTGACTTTCTATCTCAATAAGGGCTTACTATCTCATCGTTAACTTTTTATCTCATAATTTTGACTTCCTATCTCAATAATGGCTTACTATCTCATACTTATGACTTTTTATCTCATAATATTGACTTCCTATCTCAATAATGGCTTACTATCTCATACTTATGACTTTTTATCTCATAATATTGACTTCCTATCTCAATAATGGCTTACTATCTCATACTTATGACTTTTTATCTCATAATATTGACTTCCTATCTCAATAATGGCTTACTATCTCATACTTATGACTTTTTATCTCATAATATTGACTTCCTATCTCAATAATGGCTTACTATCTCATACTTATGACTTTTTATCTCATAATTTTGACTTCCTATCTCAATTATGGCTTACTATCTCATACTTATGACTTTTTATCTCATAATATTGACTTTCTATCTCAATTATGGCTCACTATCTCATACTTATGACTTTTTATCTCATAATTTTGACTTCCTATCTCAATTATGGCTTACTATCTCATACTTATGACTTTTTATCTCATAATATTGACTTCCTATCTCAATAATGGCTTACTATCTCATACTTATGACTTTTTATCTCATAATATTGACTTCCTATCTCAATAATGGCTTACTATCTCATACTTATGACTTTTTATCTCATAATTTTGACTTCCTATCTCAATAATGGCTTACTATCTCATACTTATGACTTTTTATCACATACTTGACTTTTTATCTCATAATTTTGACTTCCTATCTCAATTATGGCTTACTATCTCATACTTAACTTTTTATCTCATAATTTTGACTTTCTATCTCAATTATGGCTTACTATCTCATCGTTAACTTTGTATCTCATAATTTTGACTTCCTATCTCAATTGCTTACTAGCTCATACTTACGACTTTTTATCTCATAATTTTGACTTCCTATCTCAATAATTGCATACTAGCTCATACTTGCGACTTTTTATCTCATAATTTTGACTTCCTATCTCAATTATGGCTTACTATCTCATCGTTAACTTTTTATCTCATAATTTTGACTTCCTATCTCAATAACGAGTTACTATCTCATACTTTGTATCTCATAATATTGACTTCCTTTCTCAATAA
Source organism: Moxostoma hubbsi (assembly GCA_032164185.1). Taxonomy (NCBI): domain Eukaryota; kingdom Metazoa; phylum Chordata; class Actinopteri; order Cypriniformes; family Catostomidae; genus Moxostoma; species Moxostoma hubbsi. The sequence continues at coordinate 247,406 of JAVLUX010000168.1, read as the reverse complement.
TGGCTATCTCATCGTTAAATTTGTATCTCATAATTTTGACTTCCTATCTCAATAATGGCTTACTATCTCATGCTTAACTTTGTATCTCATAATTTTGACTTCCTATCTCAATAATGGCTTACTATCTCATGCTTAACTTTGTATCTCATAATTTTGACTTCCTATCTCAATAATGGCTTACTATCTCATACTTAACTTTTTATCTCATAATTTTGACTTCCCATCTCAATTATGGCTTACTATCTCATACTTTGTATCTCATAATTTTGACTTCCTATCTCAATAATGGCTTACTATCTCATACTTTGTATCTCATAATTTTGACTTCCTATCTCAATAATGGCTTACTATCTCATGCTTAACTTTGTATCTCATAATTTTGACTTCCTATCTCAATAATGGCTTACTATCTCATGCTTAACTTTGTATCTCATAATTTTGACTTCCTATCTCAATAATGGCTTACTATCTCATGCTTAACTTTTTATCTCATAATTTTGACTTCCTATCTCAATAATGGCTTACTATCTCATACTTAACTTTGTATCTCATAATTTTGACTTCCTATCTCAATAATGGCTTACTATCTCATACTTATGACTTTTTATCTCATAATTTGACTTCCCATCTCAATTATGGCTTACTATCTCATACTTTGTATCTCATAATTTTGACTTCCTATCTCAATAATGGCTTACTATCTCATACTTATGACTTTTTATCTCATAATTTTGACTTCCCATCTCAATTATGGCTTACTATCTCATACTTTGTATCTCATAATTTTGACTTCCTATCTCAATAATGGCTTACTATCTCATACTTGACTTTTTATCTCATAATTTTGACTTGATTTGGCAGAAATTGTCTTAAATACCAAACCCTCAACCCTTAAATCTGATTGGAAATGTTGTTCCAGGACCAACAAGGATGCTGATCCAGGAATATATCCTATCAGACAAAATCACGGTCACCAACCAGTTGGCTGTATGATAAGTTTAACATTTGCTGTAACTTGAAGTAGTAATTGCTGTTTCACAGTAAAAGACACGGGAAGGTGAATGTATATACATCTGTTTACAAACCACAACACACACATACACAAACTCAACCAGCTTCTCTCTTCCCCTTTAGATGGTTTGATAAGTCTTTCAATTTGATTGTTTACAAGAACGGTAAAATGGGCGTCAACACGGAGCATTCATGGGCTGATGCCCCTATTATTGGACAAATGTGGGAGGTAAACAAAAATAATAATCATTTTAAGTGCAAAAGTTGTTTTCAAGTGAAAACATTTGCCAGAAGTTGATAAGAGATTTCCATTTTCTGTTAAGTATATACTGGCTACAGATTGTTTCCACCTGGGATACACAGAAGAAGGACATTGCAAAGGAGATGCCAACAAAGGTCTGGCTCCCCCTTCCAGGCTGCAATGGGACATTCCAAAATCGGTATGACTTGTACCTTGCATCTCAGGCTGGATTAAGGACAGCACATTGTATTTTAAAGATTGGAGAGGGGGATTAATCCAATGGGAAATGATTTGTTGTATATTCTGATAGCCGTGATGTCATTCATTGTCAGTACCACGAAAACTGATTATAGTCTCTTATCTTACTTTTAGTGCCAGGAGATTATTGAAGGTTCATACATGGTCGCGAAGGAGATCGCAAACGATGTGGATTTTCACGGCTGTTTGTTTACAGAGTTTGGAAAGGGTCTGATAAAGAAATGTAGAACAAGTCCAGATGCTTTTATCCAGCTGGCACTGCAACTGGCTCAATATAGGGTGCGTTACATACATGAACAGCCCATTTTGCCCCTTTAAAGACTCTTTCCAGCTTTCGGAAGCAGCCTATATGTTTCTATAAACCAACTGTTTAATGAAGTTCATGCTTTTTTTTTGTTGTATTTCTTCACTGTAGGACAAAGGCGAGTTCTGTTTGACTTACGAATCTTCGATGACACGCATGTTCCGTGAGGGCCGGACAGAAACCGTGCGCTCCTGTACCTGTGAGTCTACGGCATTTGTAAGAGCAATGGAGGACAAGGAAAGTACGGTAAGAGCAATATGGAATATTACAGATTATTTACATGACCAGCCATTTAGGGGTGTTTCTTCAACTTGAGACTTTTAGATCTGTGGACTTCTAGAAAAGTCTTGTTAAAACATTTTTCACAATTTCAATATAAATACACAGTGCATCCGGAAATTATTCACAGCGCTTCCCTTTTTCCACATTTTGTTATGCTACAGCCCTATTCCAAAATGGATTAAATTCATTATTTTCCTCATAATGACAACGTAAAAGAAGTTTGTTTGAAATCTTGATTGGACATGATTTGGAAAGGCACACACCTGTCTATATAAGGTCCCACAGTTAACAGTGCATGTCAGAGCGCAAACTGAGCCATGAAGTCCAAGGAATTGTCTGTAGACCTCCGAGACAGGATTGTATCGAGGCACAGATCTGGGGAAGGGTACAGAAACATTTCTGCAGCATTGAAGGTCCCAATGAGCACAGTGTCCTCCATCATCCGTAAATGGAAGTTTGGAAGCACCAGGACTCTTCCTAGAGCTGGCCGCCCGGCCAAACTGAGCAATCGGGGGAGAAGGGCCTTAGTCAGGGAGGTGACCAAGAACCCGATGGTCACTCTGACAGAGCTCCAGTGTTTCTCTGTGAAGAGAGGAGAACCTTCCAGAAGAACAACCATCTCTGCAGCACTCCCCCAATCAGGCCTGTATGGTAGAGTGACCAGACGGAAGCCTCTCCTCAGTAAAAGTCACATGACAGCCCGCCTGGAGTTTGCCAAAAGGCACCTGAAGGACTCAGAAACCAAATTCTCTGGTCTGATGAAACAAAGATTGAACTCTTTGGCCTGAAAGGCAAGCATCATGTCTTGAGGAAACCAGGCACTGCTCATCACCTGGCCAATACCATCCCTACAGTGAAGCATGGTGGTGGCAGCATCATGCTGTGGGGATGTTTTTCAGCGGCAGGAACTGGGAGACTAGTCAGGATCGAGGGAAAGATGAATGCAGCAATGTACAGAGACATCCTTGATGAAAACCTGCTCCAGAGCGCTCTGGACCTCAGACTGGGGTGAAGGTTCATCTTCCAACAGGACAGCGACCCTAAACACACAGCCAAGATAATAAAGGAGTGGCTACGGGACAACTCTGTGAATGTCCTTGAGTGGCCCAGCCAGAGACCAGACTTGAACCCGATTGAACATCTCTGGAGAGATCTGTGCACCGACGCTCCCCATCCAACCTGATGGAGCTTGAGAGGTCCTTGAGACTGCCCAAAAATAGGTGTGCCAAGCTTGTAGCATCATACACAAAAGACTTGAGGCTGTAATTGGTGCCAAAGGTGCTTCAACAAAGTATTGAGCAAAGGCTGTGAATACTTATGTACATGGGATTTTCTCCATTTTTTTATTTTTCATAAATTTGCAAACTTCTTTCATGTTGTCATTATGGGGTATTATTTGTAGAACTTTGAGGAAAATAATGAATTTAATCCATTTTGGAATAAGGCTGTAACATAACAAAATGTGGAAAAAGGGAAGCACTGGGAATACTTTCCAGATGCACTGTGTGTGTGTGTGTGTGTGTGTGTGTGTGTGTGTGTGTGTATCAATTCCGAGGTGCACCTTTAAATAAGCATTTAAGTAATGTTTTAAGGTCTGATTTGGTGAATGCTGTTGAGTTTTGTGGCCTGTTTTATGTTTCTCAGAATGAGCAGAGGCTTGCACTCTTCCGGAAAGCCGCTGAAAAGCACCAGAACATGTACCGCCTGGCCATGACGGGAGCCGGTATCGACCGCCATCTCTTCTGCCTGTACATTGTGTCTAAAGTGATGGACATAGACTCACCATTCCTCAAACAGGTGCGAGCAAGTCTGAATCATGACTACAAACTTGGACAAACTAAACTTATATTTGCATTGTGCCAGATCTCATGGTCAACCTTGTTCAACAGGTTTTGTCCGAGCCCTGGCGTCTCTCCACCAGTCAAACCCCTCAACAGCAGCTCAATCTCATTGACATTCAGAAGTTTCCGAAATATGTGGGAGCAGGAGGCGGTTTTGGGCCTGTGAGTCTTACATATACGCCCCCTTCAGAACTCTGTATGTCATTACAACAGTTTCTATGTTGACATTGAAATTTATATGCAGGTTGCCGATGATGGTTATGGCGTTTCATACATCATTGTCGGAGAGAATCTCATCACATTCCACATTTCCAGCAAGTTCTCCAGTCCAGAGACAGTAAGAAAATCCCAAATTTGCACAGAGGCTGTTTCATAACACAACCAAGATAACATTTACAGCTACTCATGATTAGACAGCTACGGATGGGAAAAGGGGAGAGAACATGAATAGGGGGGTCAGGAATTTGAGAATGAAGTCAGATCAGCAGGAAGGCAGAACAGACATTTTCACAACAAAATAGAAAAAAGAAAAAAGCCTGATCTCATGAACATTGTGCGACTGGGGCAACATGTTCGCAAAATGAAACGAGGTGCTTCATTACACGTTTTGCTGCAGTTTCCGAGGGAAATGTCCAGCAGGGGGCGCCAAAATTGAGCGCAATTGTAATCAGACTAAAAAAAAATGATTTTCTCCCCAATTTGGAACGCCCAATTCCCAATGCACTCCAAGTCCTCGTGGTGGCGTAGTGACACCTCAATCCGGGTGGCGGAGGACAAATCTCAGTTGTCTCCGCGTCTGACACCGTCAATCCGCGCATCTCATCACGTGGCTTGTTGAGCACATTACCGTGGAGACGTAGCGCGTGTGGAGGCTTCCCGCTATTCTCCGTGGGATACATGCACAACTCGCCACATGCCCCACCGAGAGCGAGAACCACATTATAGTGACCACGAGGAGGTTACCCCATGTGACTCTACCCTCCCTAGCAACTGGGCCAATTTGGTTGCTTAGGAGACCTGGCTGGAGTCACTCAGCGCACCCTGGATTCTAGTAAATGGTGGGTGAACTATCCCTTTAAAAGGTGTACGCAGTAATTTTAGTTTTTATGTCGTCTTGGTGCACTGGCACCTAGTGGCATCATTCAAGTGCAACAGTTGATCAGCCATGATTCATTTAATCCATGAGTTGAAGTGTCCAATAACAGAGCAATTACTGAGATTAAGCAAGTAGTATTAAGATGGTCATGTGATCATAATATGGCTGCCCCCATGAGGGGACCCTCTCCATGTAGAACATCTTTAAGATTAAGATTCAACTTTATTGTCATTGTGCAGAGTACAGGTACAGAGCCAATGAAATGGGTTGTTTTTGCATATCCCAACTAAGCTGGGGTCAGAGTGCAGGGTCAGCCATGAAACAGCACCCCTGGAGCAGATAGGGTCAAGGGACTTGCTCAAGGGCCCAACAGTGGTATCTTGACAGTGCTGAGGCTTGAACCCCCGACCTTTCGGTCAGTAACCCAGAGCCTGAACCGCTGAGCCACCACTGGCTAATAGGCAGTAATAGGTTACTGATCCGACTGGAGTCTTCCTCTCATTTGTGGTCATGAATTTATACATTTGTTTCAAAATTACAATTTATTCATTTGGTAACAAAACTTTTTAAATGTGGAAAAATTGACTGAGAAGTTGGCATACTTGGGCGTCTGTGGCTCAGGTGGTTGAGCGGGTCGGCCCACACGACTCCACATGCCAAGTGTCCTTGGGCAAGACACTGAACCCCAAGTTGCTCCCAATGGCAGGCTAGCACCTTACATGCAGCTCTGCCATCATTGGTGTGTGAGTGTGTGTGTGTGTGTGTGTGTGTGTGTGTGTGAGAATGGGACGCAGTGTAAAGCACTTTGGTAACTTCTAACGGTTAAAAAAGCCTTATATATGTGCAGACCATTTGGCATACCTTCTTCAAGTCCGTTGTTTAGCTAAAGTAAAATAACTCTGTACTCATCCGTTATTCTCTCCGTGTTCACAGGACTCGTATCGCTTTGGGCAGAACATCAAGCAGGCCATGCTGGACATAAGAGCTCTATTCAACCAGAAAGAGAAGAAAATGTGACTTCAAAATGATTTGATAAAAACAACCAAACGGGACGCCTCGACTTCAAAGTTGACCAATGGAAAGCACTGGTTGCACGACAACTGTAATCAAACACCTCGTATTGTGCAGCATGAGGCTGGTATGAAGTAAATATTACATAATACTTGTTATTTAGTAGGAAAACACTATTTATTTATTGTAAAAAAAAAAATGGCATCTGTGCGCACTTTGATATTGTAGAGGAAACGTCCTTGCACGGATGTTGCTGACACAACATGAAAACAGTTGAATATGTAATATTTCAATTGTAAACACGGAGATTTCGGCATGTTGTTTTTTTTCTAGGGTCTTTATCAAATGGCTGTAAATACCTAATTTGTGCATATTGTTTTTGAAATGCTGAATTCTGTATTTTATTAAAAAGGCACTCTTTCAAGTTTAACGTTTTATGGAGCATCCATCACTCACAGCAAGACACACAATTTGAAGAAATTAAAAAAGATTTTTGATTTATTGGAGGGGCTTTTAGGCATATATATAATGATTAAGAAATATGAGAGCGAGAAGTATGATTTTGTACAGAGTATAAAAAACAGCCCTAACACAGAACAGAACTTATAATGTCCATGTGAAACGGAGAGCATCATACGATACTGCATCTCCATTGTTTAGCACATACTCTATGAAGCATTCTCAACAATGCCATCAAACCGGGTGTTTATTTCGAGAGGTATTTCCTTGGATTCCTTCAGCACAACTATGTTTCCGCCAAACATTGAAGAAGGGTTATTTATTTCAACCGATGCATGAAGGAAATACTCAAGTATAGTGTCCAGACAGACGCTCCCGCATCACTGCAGCTTCAACTATTTTTAAAGGCATGGATTACAATTTAACTACTGCATACTAACTGGTACAGCTAAAACACATCATGTGTAAACATATGAAATGGCAGATTAGTGTATCTGTGGGACAAGGGGGCAGAAACAATTTAGGTGTTATCAACCGTATCAGATGAGAATGATACTTTGAACACGGAAGCTGCCTTACAATCAATCAGGTGCATGTTTGGTCAATGTAACAAAAAAACGTTTGAAACAAAAAGGCAATCGATTATTCTTAATGTTCTGATCACTTCTGCTTTAAAACAGTGTCCAGGTCTGCCCCAAGGCCAGGGTGGGCAGGTGTTATATTCTCAGGTGTGGCTAGAGCACGCTAGCTGTTCAGGGCTGTCGTTGGGGGTCACGGGGTCAGGTTTAAGATGTGGTTCCTGGGGTGGTGTTGACATTCTGTGTGGCCACCTGCGGTGCGACTTCGATGATGCGGGGTTTGTCGATGATCCGTGCCGTGCGGTTTCCTTTCTCTACGATGCCG
>JAVLUX010000168.1:225000-230000 GCA_032164185.1 Moxostoma hubbsi | reverse complement strand
AGTGACAATCCCCCATGTCTCAACGGGATCACGCAGGTGTCCATACCGATGCCTGTTATCAAAACAAATGGTGAAGAAGTGCTTGTGGTTTTCTGAAGTTTTGTGTTAGTTTAAAATGGCTTTGATGTGTTGTAGTGAACACTCCTACATTCTTAACCCTTGTGCACAGTTCGGTCATTTTTGACCGAAATCGATTCTGTTTCTTTAATAATAATGATATACTTCATCTGAGTGGCTCGAGGGCTGGTTACTTTTCCTACATTTGCCATTGGCGCACACACACACACACGGACTGGTTTCGATGAGTTTAGGCCGAGTGACAAAAAAGCAACACTTGTGTTGTTCATGGTCACATTTGACCTACCATATGGGGTTCTGGGTAGCTCGGTGGTAAAGACGCTGGCTACCACCCGTGGAGTTCGCGAGTTTGAGTCCAGGGCGTGCTGAGTGACTCCAGTCAGGTCTCCTAAGCAACCAAATCGTCCCGGTTGCTAGGGAGGGTAGAGTCACATGGGGTAACCTCCTCGTGGTCGCTATAATGTGGTTCGCTCTTGGTGTGGCGAGTTGTGCGTGGATGCCGCGTTGGACGTCGTGAAGCCTCCACATGTGCTACATCTCCGCGGTAACGTGCTCAAGTGACATGATGAGATGCGCGGGTTGACGGTCTCAGACACGGGGGCAACTGAGGTTACTCCGCCACCCGGATTGAGGCCCACGAGGACTTGGAGCACTTGGGAATTGGGCATTCCAAATTGGGGAGGGAAAAATGTAATCAAATAAATTTGGCCCATCATAGGAAATGAATGGGCGAGACTATAACACAGAGCAATTTTGGGGGAGGTTTGTCAAATAAAATCAATAACCCTGCCACAATCCAGAACACACACACACACACACACACACACACACTCACACACACACACACACACTCTCTCTCACACACACACACACACACACACACACACACACACTCTCTCTCACACACACACACACACACACACACACACACACACACACATCTTGTTACAGCCAGGAATGAATCAGTGGATCTCTGCAGCCATCTACTGGTTATACATGTAATTTCTTGTCATTTGTTTAAAAATCTGCCCCCAATCCATGACACGTTCTCATATTTTCATAGTGTAGATTCTAACTGTGGTTAAAAAGTCAAATTAGCTTATTTTCAAATTACTGGTGTAGTTGTGTAATTAAAAGGTAGCTCTAAATAGCATAAAATCCCACCAAAATGCACAACTTTAGTGTTTTTACATTTCAGTCAAATTTGACCACGAACAATAGGCTATATGTGTACAGTAAATCTAAAATGAACAGTGCACAAGGGTTAAAACCTTCATTTCCAGCCAAAAGGTGTGTGTGTATTGTTATGTACCCAGTCTGGGCATTACCGCCCCGAGGAACTGCTCATCCTCCTGATAATGGTTTTCCTGCAGCGACTCTAGAAGTTTCTGCAGCACATCTTGAGGGACTTTGCAGCCCGTGCCCTTGAGCTCTGTGAAGCGTGTTAGCCTGAAGCTTTTGTCCAGTTCATAATTCTCCGGGTTAAAAGACTCTCGCACCGACATGTTTAAAAAAGCAAAACCTCACACACAACGCACACTATGGTACAGGTAATCTGAAAGAGGGAGATAAGAGTGATAAATAAATAAAGTTGTTTGCAAAAAGTGACAATTTAACAAGCAAACATTATGCAACTAAATATAACTTTTAATATGCACAACAAAATGCAGCATTATATTGCCACCCCTATATATTTATCCAACACCACCCTATCTAATATAACTAAACGAGCGATGTTCATAGGTGAGCCTCCCCTTTAAATGCATCATTTCTGTTGAAAGGCTGAGCTGGACTCACTCATAACCAGGGGTGGACTAGAAAGAGAAATCGGCACAAAAGTTAATATGGCGGACCGTTTCAGATTATCGACGCCAGTCCGGCCACGTTTCGAGGTCGGCCCACCGGGAAAATTCCCGGTTCTCCCTATGGCCAGTCCACCCCTGCTTATAGCCATAAATGCAACACAACTTGTTTACTAGTGTGTTGCACAATGCATTACACCTCATTTACCACAACAGACAAGAGTACATTTTATTCAAAGCATCTGCATGCACAGCAAACGTGGATACTAGTTGCATAGTGCAATCTGGTGTTTTGAACGCGTATTAGAATTCTGCACTGATGTGCGCGCGCTGACTGATTCGGTTCGTTCGAATCAAACGGTTCCAAATCAGGTTCAATAGTGATTACTAAGAGCGGTTGCTAAAAAGTCGCCTAGCTGCATTTTACCTGTTTTTGTTTTGTTTATTGAAAAAAAAAAAAATAAAAAAAAAATAGTATTTTTGATATATGTGTATATGTGTTCCAGTCTGATGCGGTCACCCTGATTTATTGTGTTTGCGCTAAAATTAATATTTTAAAAGGATAATCTATATCTATAAATATCCGATGTCATGCATAGCTTGTGATTACAAAAAATAACCGACCTTTCACTTTTACATCTAAACAAATTTATACCTACAGCGTAAGGCTTTACAATGGATTTGCGAATCGGTTCGAACGAGTCATGAAAAAGAACCGACTCGTTCGAAAAATTCGTTGGCGAATCGAACATCACAACAACCGCTGCACGCGCTGACCAAATGCAAGCCCTGCTGCTCGAACACGTTTAAATCGCTTCTAATATACACAACAGCGCATGCATTGTCTAATAAGAAAACGTATAAAAAGTAAATAAAATAGTATTATTAATAGGAGTAGGCCATCCAGTGTTCATAAAAATGTCGGCGGTGAGAAAATTAACCCTTAAAGCGCCCGCGCCATGATTGCAGTGTGCACAACAGAACAATTATATAAAATAAAAAATATTTGATGGACTTTAAGCAAACTTCGCTGATTATGGCTTCTACCAGAATAAGTAAGATAGTTCTCCACACACGTAATGCATTGAGGCACAGTTATATTTGTGTCCCATTTCCCCTTTAAGCTCGTGCTTACCGGTTTCGCCTCCCGATACAAGAGACGCGACGCTCCCACAATGAACTGCGCGCGAAAAGGGCGTCCGGAAAATATGCCTGAATAGACTGAGACTTAATTTAATACTCTATTTCTTGGCGGACGGCATCATGTTCGGGACGCGTACGAGGTGGTTTGAAAGCCTCGCGTCACGTGTTCCTCGCAAGCAACGATTCGTGCAAATAGGCGGTCTGGGGAAGTATTTTCGTCAACAATTTCGAAGTTGTAGAAGGGTCCTTCTTTCCCGCGCTGACGTCACGACCTCCCCTTTAAAGCAGATCTGAGTGTGGCAACAAAAAAGTCCGCATGTTTTTTGTACCTTTAATATAGAAATCGGCGGCGGACTGTTTTTTATTAATAAAATTGGCTTAGAGGACAAAAATGTCTGCGTCAAAAAACTGCCATGATAATATTATATATTAATATTATTTTCCGATTTCACTGACTTTTTTAACCAACATCAGTCCTGATCATAACTACTAAATATTCATTCACTGTCAGGATTTTAACCCTTTAAATGCCAGTTTGTTTATATAATGCCAATGTTGTTTTTTACACACACACACACATATACACACACACACATACATACACACACACACACACACACACACACACACACACACACATATACACACACACACATACATATACACACATATATACACACACACATATACACACACACACACACACACACACACATATACACACACACACATATATACACGCACACACACACACACACACATATACACACACACACACACACACATATACACACACATATATACACACACACATATACACACACACACACATATACACACACATATACACTCACACACACACACACATATACACACACACACACACACACACTTGTATCTGCATCATGTATTCAGTTGTCCTGCAGGTCTCTATAATACTGAAAATAGGGGAAAAGTTTGTATTTGCTCCACAGGATAAACATGAGGAAAATGGCGCCATCTGGTGGAAAATATTAAACAATTTACTTTTGAATCCAAAGCTGTGGAATAAAAGCATAATATAATAGAATTCATGATTTTATGCTTTAATGGTACTGGGATGAAATATTGCCATTTAATGGGTTTCAATGGAGCCATTTTTGTCCTGAAGGTCCTGAGTGTGACTATTATGTGTACACAGTGTGTTATAGATGTGTTATAGATGTATTATAGATGTATTATAGATGTATTATAGGAAGTGAGGTTGAAATATCAATGGCTGCCAAATGCATAAAAGTAAATGTAAATATTAAAATTCCCCAAAAAATACACATCTTTGGCAAAGTTATGCTGCTGGCATCAACACAATCAGCCAAAATGATTGAAAAACAAAAATGAAAAATACAAAAAATGTCCCGAAGATCGCACAAGGGTTAAATCTAATTTAACAGTTCTTGTACAATGCATTGTAAGGATGGTCTAATTCGGCTGTCCAAAGAGTCTTTCAAAGATGCGTTCAGATTCAACCATTCTTTGGCATTTCCAACAGCCAAAATAACACTATATCATTATTATTATTATTATTATTATTTTAGTTTTGATCATTTATTGGTTGTATTTATGTTAGTTCGTGTCAGCATTTTAAAATGAGTTATTGTTAAATAATCAATCATTAATAAATTAATAAAGTTATTTTGAACCCCCCCCCCCCGGACTTAAAACAGGTTTAGACCAACAATGTAAGACACAGACAGTTTATTTATTTAAGTCTCGCACCAAAACAATTTTCCACATAACATTTACTCGTACCTCACTGCAAAGTGTCTCGTTTTCCAGTCAAAAATATCCAAATACGTCAAGCAACATACATTTACTCGATCGGTCAAAATGTCCTTGTTTTCAGAGAAATCGTACAAAATACACTCAAATAAAAACTCCTTTTACGTGGGAAGTCAAACAGTAACCTCTACATAACCATGACATCAGTTGGTTAGTTGG
>JAVLUX010000168.1:217500-220000 GCA_032164185.1 Moxostoma hubbsi | reverse complement strand
GCAGTGAGTTGGCCAGCGTGGCGTCGTCAAAGAAAGCGCACACCAGTTTCCTGAAGAGCAGACTGCCCGAGCGTGTGTAGTTCAGTAAGATCGAGTCCAACTGTGCTTTAAGAATAAATACATCATAATCCTCGGCCAACTGCACCTCCGGCTGGGAGACACAGACAGACAGGATATTAATCAACACCTCACACAACACAACAGCGATGCTCGTCACTGGTGTACCTCTGAGGTGTTTTGTCCTCTGGTTACGTTATAGTGAGAGCGAGAAGTCTTTACACTGGGAACGGGATCTGGGATACATGCCGTGTCCTCTCTGGACTGTCTTTCACTCTGATTGGATTCCTTCACAGCATCAGCCTCAGGAGGTGGCGACCGAGGTGTGGTGCTTTTAGTGGGCGTGGTCAAGACTGTCGCTCTGTGGCCTGGCCTTCTTTTTTGGGCACTCCTCCTAGAGATAGAGGAACGGGATGCTGAACTTGGGACGTTGGAACCCAGTTTGTCCTGCGTTCCTGAGAATGCAACAAAACACCAGCCAAAAGGAGCACAAGCCAAAAGTTTGGACACACTTGACTGAATTTTTGCAATTTATGCTTAAATGCTTGAAAATAGTTTTAATGGCAAAGATAAACGGAGTGACAATTTGCACAATGTGTGAAAAGCACCCGCCGCACTGTACAGATATTCACGCACTTAAGCTGCGTTCACACTGCCAGCGACACGACTCATTTTCAATGAGAGCTGGCGACTTCCGGAGACATGATGGCGACTGGATGTGGGCGTGTCCAGCGACACGACAAAGTTGAGAGGAAAGGCTACTCTCCATACACACAGGGCTGGACTAGTAATCTGGCATACCGGGCATTTTCCCGGTGGGCCGACGCACTTTGGGGCCAATCAGAGGCGGGACTGGCCATCGGGAGAACCGAGCAGGCCAGTGGGTCGTCCGCGAAACGGGCCAAATGGGCTGCAATAAGCTAAAATGAGCCGCTACATTATGCAGAGCAGACCACAAAACAGCGGCGCGATATGCAAAAAAGCACATCGAACACCCCCGCCCCCACTCATCCTTTGGGCCAGTTGCTATGTAAAATCCCAGGACGATTTCTCTTCCCTGACCAGCCCTGCAGACACACCACTAGCAACCTAACCGCCAGCCACTGGTGACATGCAGCGACAAAGTATCTGGCAGTGTGAACGCATCTTAACAGTCAGGTGAAAAGAGCAATTAAAGAAATATTTCAGCCCTTGTGTTGCTGCAATGAAGTGGGGTGTAACGTCGGTGTATTACACCAAAAAATGACATTTTTAAAGTTCGGATCAAATAGAAATAACAACTTGAGGCCTTTTTGCAAACAGAACATTTATTACACAATGACAACTCAAATATCACATAAATATTACTCAGAGCGGCCAGGGCTGGACTGGGAAGAGAGATCGGCCTGGGATTTTACATTGCAACTGGCCCAAACCTGGTTGAGCACAGTGGGGGGTGTTCGCTGTCCTTTTCTGCAAATCGTAGCGCCGTTTTGTGGTCCGTTCTGCATGACGCAGCGGCTCATTTTAGCTTATTACGGCCCATTCGGCACATTTCGCGGGCCGACTATCCGGCTGGCTCGGTTCTCCCGAAACCTCAAAATGTGTCGGCCCACCGGGAATATTCCCGGTATGCCAGATTACCAGTCCAGCCCTGATAAAGAACGATTATGACTACACACACATACAAGTCCATTCAAAAACTTCAATATTAAGTCCACCAGATGTCCAAATGACTGAAAGAACACTCTCCAATTCTTTGCCTGTCCAGACCTAGAGAACCAAAAAACAAAACAAAAAAAAAAACAGGCCACTTTGCTTCCTCTCCTCTCGAGGCTGAAGTGGCGAGGAGTCGCTCATAGGTTGCCAGGTGCGTTCACAATACAGCTCTACTTTTCATGTGACTGTATGAGTAAGTCCAATGCAGAGAACACGTCTCCTGGGTTTCGTCTTTTTGATAATAGATCACTGGATACTAGCACAAATGTCCCCTCTGCATCGTGTATGTACGGGTTTGAGATTGGGCCAGTTCTCACGCTGTTTAACAGTGAATAACTATAATTGTTTTCCCACTCAGTTTGACAGCAACACACTGTAAACGGTTTCTACAGTCAGGCACGGTGGAAAACACAGTGAGGGTGTGTGTGATATACCTCTTTGAGTTTGGATTAGTTTTCTCATGGTACGTAACTCCAGCAGAATGGCCTGCAGGGTGCTCTTGCAGTTGCACATACAGCAGCCGGACTCAGTTGCCATGGCAGCAGACGCAGGGGGCAAGGTCATGTCTGAATCAACACAACGGCAACCATCGATGATGTCTAACACTTAGAGGTCCAAACATGCAGCACAATAACCTCCTGTGTGTGTGTGTGTGTGTGTGTGTGTGTGTGTCTGTGTCTGTGTGTCTGTGTCTGTGTGTGTGTGTGTGTGTGTGTCTGTGTCTGTGTGTCTGTGTCTGTGTGTG
>JAVLUX010000168.1:160000-215000 GCA_032164185.1 Moxostoma hubbsi | reverse complement strand
ATTCTGGTCCACATCATCCAACTCATGACTGAAATCTGAAAGAAAAGAGAGGAAAACGATAAGGCTCCTTTGATTTTTAAATTCTATGTAATGTACTGTTCTGACATCAGTTTAAGGAGCTACTTCTTCCCAATCTAACCCTTAAAGGAGACCTATTATGCCCCTTTTTACAAGATGTAATTTAAGTCTCAGGTGTCCACAGAATGTGTCTGTGAAGGTTCAGCTCAAAATATCATATAACATTACACCATGTTATAAATGCCTCTTTTTGGGGGGAATCAAAAACGCGCTGATTTCGTGTGTCTCTCTTTAAATGCAAATTAGCTGCTGCTCCCCGCCCCCTTTCCAGATGAGGGCTGTGCCTTTACAGCTTGTGCATCGGTTACTACAGCAACAACAAATCAGAACCAATATGACTGACAGCATAAATACTGGAGTTCAGACTGGACTGGGAAGAGAAATCGGCCCAAAAGTTGAGTGGGGGGTGTTCGCTGTCCTTTTCTGCATATCGTGGCGTCATTTTGTGGTCCGTTCTGCATAACGCGGCGGCTCATTTTAGCTTATCACGGTCCATTCGGCACGTTTCGCGGCCGACCCACAGGCCCGTTCGGTTCTCCCAATGGCCAGTCCACCCCAAATTGCCCCAAAGTGCGTTGGCCCACCGGGAAAATGCCCGGTATGCTGGATTACCAATCCAGCTTGTCCACTGCGTCTTCGGTGGCTCTGATGCCGGGACTCTCTGATGCTCACTGTATCTGCTCCAGCGTGGGAAACAATGGCGGACTGTGTGTAGATCACTCAGGGGAGGAGCTATGATAATAGGGTGGAGTCTGTCACCAGTCGTGGGCGTGGCCTGCTCTAACGTGACGTCACTTTACAGCAGAAACGAAAAGCGTTCGTTTTGACACACTGTTTTTGATGAATAGAAATATAAGAAAGAGGAGTGTGTGGACTCTTAATATTGTAGGGTGGTTGTGTACACACACTGCCGACACACATTTATGTACAAAAGTCACTTTTGCATAATATGTCCCCTTTAATATTAGTACTTCAATTATAAAATGTATTAAAACTACGCGTGACGTTCTGATCAATGTGATCAACAGATGCTCTGCTTCCCGAACATCAGACCACCTGTAGGTTGCGTGACTGTGAAACTCATTCTAGAACATCATCGCATTTACACATCACATATAAACCGCATGATTTCTTTCATTCTTGAGAAGAAACACACTATTTAATAGATTGTATTCGTTAGAAAATTAAAATGGCATAACTATCAGGTCTGTAAACATCATTTAGAATCGATTTGACTCAGACAGCAACAATGTCTCCCGCATAGAACGCTGCGGCGTGTGATGTCATAATGCATGATGCCGCGAGCAGGAATGTTACATTGTATCACAGGTGCATTCCAGAGTGCTGACGTAACGCCTCGCTGTCTCTGCGCTATAAAGCAGCTTACCTGCATCGCTGACTAGTTTATAGCTCTGAGATTTCCTGCTCCGTTTCCTCTCCACAAACTCCATGTTAAGAGGCGTGCGGTGAACAGGCACAATCCAGCCCAACTGATCAGCAGACGGGCGCTTTAATCAGTGCCAGACTCATTAAGACCCTGCTGATGAGGAGTGAACCGAACCGAACCGAACCGCCCGTCTCTCTGGACTAATAATGATGAAGATGACGTGGAAATGTTCCAGCTGGGCTGCTCGTTTATCATGAAAATAAATAAACCTCTTAATTCCTTCCCAAATTCGTCACGTCTGTCCCTCTGCGCCACCTGATGGCCGTTCAGTTCTGTGGGGCGCAAATATGAAGGGTCCAGATTTATTTGGGACAGGCTGAATGGGCGGGAAAGGCTGAATCACTGACGATCAGTACATTATTAAAAAAGCAGTTTAAATATAAAAAAAAAAACCTAAACTAACCTAAAATAAATAAATAAACAAACAAATCAAATCAAATCAATGAAAATAGATGAATACAAATTGCAATTTGAAAAACAGTCTTCATATTTCAATGCAGTTGATATACACTTGCTCTTAAAAACACATGTGAAGTAAAGTACATGTGCACTTTAAGCAGAAATGTGTAGGTCTTATTAAGTTCTGTGTTTGTTTTATACTAGCTGTATATGGTTGAAATTACTTGACTTAACTTGACATGTTTATTATATGAGATAAAGTCTTTCAATCTTCATTTATCAATAAAATAAATAAAACAAAACATACATTTTAAATATACAAACTTACACCAAATAGATATTCAGCAAAAACAATAGGCTATAATTAGAAACTGGTTCGGAACAAATTGACAATTTCAATGTAAAATATATGTGACCCCACGTGCGACCTTTGCCAAAGGTGTAATCTTGATATTTCAACCTCAGTTCCTATAATACATCTATAATACATCTATAATACATCTATAACACATCTATAATACATCTATAACACATCTATAACACACTGTGTACACATAATAGTCACACTCGGGACCTTCAGGTCAAAAATGTCCCCATTGAAACCCATTAAAACTGCAATATTGATCCCAGTGCCATTAAAGCATAAAATCATGAATTATATGATATTATGCTTTAATTCAGGAGCTCTGGCTTCAAAATTTACATGTTTAATATCTTCCACCAGATGGCGCCATTTTCCTCATATTTATCCTATGGAGCAAATACAAGCTTTTCCCCAATTCCTGTTTCTTGTATTATATGAATATTTAGTAGTTATGATCAGGACTGATGTTGTTTAAAAATAGTCAGTGAATGTGGAAAATAATATTAATATATAACATTTTTATGGCAGTTTTTCAATGCAGAGATTTTTGTCCTCTAAGAACCCCCCGAGTGTGAGAATTTTTTTTTATTATTATTATTATTTGACGCTGCACAAAAAATAATAATGCATCAAAATCAATTGTGTTGGTAACAATTGACACATCCCAGACTGACAATCAAAAAAAATACAAATATCCCCTTAGCATTTATTATATGAAAAATAATTATTTTTGTGTTTTTTTTTTCCAGAAAAAACAACAAAAGTGGCACGATGTAAACAAACAATCATTTAAAGGGTTTAAATCCTGAAAATTAATGAATATTTTGTAGTTATGATATGATGTTATATAATATTAATATATTGTATTATTATGGCAAGATTCACCGTCACCAAAGTCTGGTCTACCTGTTCCATGTCAGTCACACATTTGGCCTCTAGATGGCGGTAATTCTCATGGTGACTTCTCGTCGCCACAGACCAATGACGCAGCGAAACAGGAAACGGAAGTGCCTAAACGTCGTGTTGTTGTTGAATGTTTACGTTCAGAAATCACATTCGATTGACTTTTGTTTTGTTTTTGGGTTATTATGGATATGCTCAAGGCGGAGATCGCAAGGAAAAGGCAGCTGATAGAGGATACAGATCTGGTAGATGTGAGTACTTCGAGTACATTCTAGTGTATGTTTACAGTTTACGATAAAGTGTCTCTCACAGGGTTTTACGTGTTTGTTTGTGCGATCAATGCTCAGTGGTTGAAGTATTTATTTGGGTGTTGTGTAGACATGTGGGTTTGTTTAATGCAGAGCTTTAATGTATCTTTAGGACACGAAGAAATACTTTAAACGGGCTGATTTGGCTCGTAAAGAAGAGGAGGATTATTTCAAAAGATGCGGATACAAGGTACAGACTCCATTACTGAATGTGATATTCTGTAGCAATCATTATTGTGTTATCATTTTGTTGTCTATTTCTCTAACCCACAAAAAATGAGAGTGTTTCCAAACTGAGATTTTGCCATTTATTTATAGACTCGATATTTTACAACATGACAAAATTTGAATATCTGCTAAAAATATTGGTCAAACTCATTATCGGTCTATCTGTATGTAAGACAATTTGTGTTCCTGGGTAGTAAGTGTTGTTTCCTAATTGCTTATGCCTCAAAAGTATAAAAATTGGCTATTATTCCCCACAAACTCTGCTTTTGTGACCAGGACAGTGATATTTCCAATGAGAAAATGTGCAAATTTGACTTTTCGTTCACATAATGTCAGAAAAATACAACATATGAATTCAAATGAACATGTATTTATACTAAAGTAATACAAAAATGTCTACAAAAGATTTAGGAGTAGTTTTACGAGATTTACGATTATACTGAAAATCACTTTCACGAATCAGCCCCCGAATGTCGTCTCCCATCATGTTCTCGTTATACTGTCCTTGGTAGCGCCGTTCAAAGTCCAGTATATCATTGCCTTGCTCCTCCGAGTACGCTCCCATGTTCTCCTTGAATTTCTCAAGATGAGCATCAAGGATATGGACTTTGAGGGACGTCCTACAGCCCATTGTGCCGAAGTTCTTCATCAGGGTCTCAACAAGCTCCACATAGTTTTCGGCCTTGTGATTGTCCAGGAAGCCCCGAACCACCGCGACAAATCTGTTCCAAGCCGCTTTCTCCTTACTAGTGAGCTTCTTGGGGAATTCATTGCACTGCCGGATCTTCTTTATCTGTGGTCCGACGAAGACACTGGCTTTGACCTTTGACCTCAGACAGCTTAGGGAAGAAGTCTTGAAGGTACTTGAAGGCTGCCGACTCCTCATCTAGAGCTCTGACAAGTTGTTTCTTAAGGCCCATTTTGGTGTGCAGTGGTGGCATCAGCACCTTCCGGGGGTCCAACAGTGGCCCCAACTTGATGTTGTTCCTCCCCACAGAGAACTCGGTCCGCTGTGACCTGTCCCTCCTGTGGTAATGTGCCTTGGTGTCCCTGCTGTCCCAAAGACATCCCAAAAACATTTTAAAATTAACCAATTTTTTTTAACATAAAATTCTGAGCAACAATTGTCCATCTTGCCTTCCAGAGTTTTTTGCCGTGCTCGCAGGTGAAATGAGGTGCTCAGGGTTTGTCTTGATCCCCGAAATATGCCTTGTAGGCCTCACACATATTAGCAGATGCTTCCACGGAGCACTTTTTCGCTTTGGTCTTGATAAATTGGCCGCAGACATAGCAAGATGCATGCAGTCTCTTGATGCCATCTCAGAAAACTGCAGATAAGCATCCATTTAGGAGGCTGGCATTTAAGGCCCCTGTATTTATACTACTATTTATATTACTGGAAAGTTCTAGAAAGTTCTAGATGTTACTCCAAGTTTACTCCATAGACATTTACTATACTTTTGAGGCAAAAGCAATTAGGAAATAACACTTACTACCCAGGAACCAAAAAAATAATAATAATGTGTTACATTTGATTTTTTGCACGCTTCCCTGTTTGCTGTTGGAGCAGCATGATGTCTCAATCCTAAAATAGGTGAAAGAGGCAATTTTCTCACATGCATTTCTTTTCCTCAAAGCTGGACGTGCAAGAGGAGGAGGCGCTTCCGTCTACATCATCCAATCCCATGTTAGAACTGGAGCTCACGGAGGAGAAGCTTCCAATGACGCTCTCTCGACAGGAGGTGGGTCGGCCCATCACAGTTCACCTGTCTGAATATTTCTGCATTACATAATTATTGTTGGATGAAGAGAGTTTTTGATTTGTGGTGCAGGTCATCAGGCGTCTGAGAGAACGTGGCGAGCCGGTCCTTCTGTTTGGTGAATCTGATTATGATGCTTTTCAGAGAATTCGCATGATTGAATTTTTAGCGCCGGAAGTGAACAAGGTACCACCTAGCTATCCCAACATTTACCATAGTTAAAAAATGGCTCAATATTTAACCGACTCGACACATTGGCTTATTTTGGGTGTGTAGGGTCTGAGGAACGATTTGAAGACTGCCATGGACAAGATCGATCTGAAGTATTTGAACGAGATTGTGGGAGGAGACGGTTCAGAGCGGGACACACAACATGATCTCAAAGTACATGAGGAAAACACCACCATTGAGGAGCTTGAGGTAAATGTGCTCATGCTGGGAGTCACAAGCTAATTCATTCTTGCAGCAGGTCAATTCTACAATCTTTAGAGATGTTCAGTGGTCCCAACAAGAAGTATTTGGACACTTAAGTGTCATTGCATAGATAAAGTATCAAATGATGCTTGAGAGCTTTTCTCAGACCTTACATCTCCTTTCTGTCCGATGAGGAGGAGTGGCAGCAAGATAACACTAGGTGGCACTATAGTCTTTATTGGACATCTGAAATGTGCCGTGCGTCTTCACAGACAATAGCGGTCTCAGTGCCTGGAGACTACTGCAAAGCGTCTGTTATGATTTATAGTTCATATATGTGATGTGTTTATGTCTAATAGGCTCTGGGAGCGTCTCTTGGCACAACTGATGATGTCAGTGACATGGACATCATAGTCAAAGTACTACGGGTGAGTTTTTTTATTTATTTATCAAAGTCTAGACGTATTGAGTGTTTAACGCTTGACATGTGATGTCATCTTTATGTAAATGTTTACTTTGATTTTGTATGTTCTCAATTGCAGTTTTTGCTGGGCGTGTGGGCCAAAGATCTCAACAGCAGAGAGGACCATGTTAAACGTAGCGTGAAGGGCAAAGTCGCCAGCGCCACCCAAAAACAGACCGAATCTTACCTGAAACCACTTTTCAGAAAACTACGCAATAAGGTATTGTGTTCCACAAGCGTTTATTTTATATACACTATGGCAAGCCGAATTGACTTTGTGAACTCGAGGTATCAGCAGTTCCAATATTCAGTAGTTAAAATGCCAATTCTAGACATCAGGAATGGAATTACTACTAGTGAAAGTCTTGGACAACTCCCTAGCAACTGGGCCAATTTGGTTACCCCGTGTGACTCTACCCTCCCTAGCAACCGGGCCAATTTGGTTACCCCGTGTGACTCTACCCTCCCTAGCAACCGGGCCAATTTGGTTACCCATGTGACTCTACCCTCCCTAGCAACCGGGACAATTTGGTTACCCCATGTGACTCTACCCTCCCTAGCAACCGGGACAATTTGGTTACCCCATGTGACTCTACCCTCCCTAGCAACCGGGCCAATTTGGTTACTAAGGAGACCTGACTGGAGTCACTCAGCACGCCCTGGATTCAAACTCACGACTCCAGGGGTGATGGTCCGTGTCAAGACTCGCTGAGATACCCAGACCCCCCAAATTGCGGTTTGTAATGTTTGTGCATTGTTTTACAGCTGAGCGAGGGATTAATCAAACGCCCTCTCCTAATCCATCGTCTCCCATACTGTATGTCTGACTCATTCTAGTGAACTGGATAGTGAACATTTTTCGTGAACATCTCTCTCTCTCTGGGAATGTAGCTTTGGAAAGTCATTCTAGTGAATTGGATCATTCGGACTGTTCATGCGAATCAAAATATTACTATATATTAATATATATTTAATTAAATATTATTCTTCCATGAACTCATTTAGTCAGAAGAGTGGGGCTATTTAAACTACATTATTTGACCTTGCAACAGTTGTTGTTTTGTCCAAATTATGATCCCTTTGGGCAAGGTCGGATTAAGGTACTCCGGGCCGCTGGTCTTACACTTTTACTGGACCCATCAAGTTGTCTGGGGAACATTTGGAGCAGAATGTTACCCTATGACGCATTTCGCTGTTGCACCCCCCCCCCCCCCCGGGTACACGCCCATAAAATGATCCGATCCGCCCATGCTTTTGGCGGCTACAAAAGAAAAAGTCAGCGAATAGAAATAAAAACGTTTTGATCGTCATTCATATGGTTCAATTAAACATGTCGACCTCATAATTTGTAAAAAATCTGATTTAGAAATATCCGTAATAGTCTTGACAGATCATTGGGAAATTCTGCAAGTTAAAACACAAATATCAAGAATGAATGTTTGTACAAGTGCAAACGTAGTAAACGAGCACTTTTGATCATGGTCATTTCATTCCTGATATCCAGATTTGGCGTTTAATCCGGTGAAAATCAAAGGATCTATAATTCATATCCTGCGCATGATTAAGCCAATTCGGCTTGCCGTATGTGCACTCTTAGATATGGTGCTTGCAGGCCTTCTGCCTAACTGATAGTTTCGTGTCCCCAGAATTTGCCAGGAGACATTAAGGAGTCCATCACAGACATCATAAAGTTCATGCTGGAGAAGGAGTATGTAAAGGTGCGTCCCATGTCCTATCTGAATTCCCATATTTCATTACCATGTTCGTTTCGGCAACTCTACTAATATTCAATTTGTATGCACGCAGGCAAATGACGCCTATCTGCAGATGGCTATAGGGAACGCCCCCTGGCCCATCGGTGTGACCATGGTGGGCATCCACGCTCGTACTGGCCGTGAAAAGATCTACTCCAAACACGTAGCCCACGTGCTCAACGACGAGACCCAGAGGAAGTACATCCAGGTATGAAGCGCTGCGTGTTTTGATATATAAATTGCTGTTGCGTCTGACAGGTCAGTGATGTTTGTGTGTGTGCGTCGTCTTTTTAGGGTCTGAAGAGGTTAATGACGATCTGTCAGAAACATTTCACAACGGATCCCTCGAAGTGTGTGGAGTACAACGCTCTGACAAACAACTGACCACGTCGAAAATGAAGCATCTCGTGTTGTAAATAAGATGTTGACTGTAAATGCACCCCTGTTTTGAGAACATTTTTAATCTTTCCTTTTTTAAATAAAGGCTTGTGTGCTACAGACTGCACATGCACTGGTGTCAGTTACTGAGACGAACGTTTCTCACTAAATAATGTCATCAGAGAAGAACAAGAGGGGTAAGTCTTTTCCTAAACAGAGAGCTTTAAGGATGACCGTCTTGAGATTGTTTGTGCTTGAGTCACTGTCCCAAGAGAGCTGTAGTCACTGCTGGACCTCCTGAAATGAGTTCAAGGAAGTGCCGATTCACCGGAAGAGAGTGTGACGTCCTTATGACCTATCCCAGGACCAAATCGGAGTCAAAAAATCAATCACAGATACTGTTGGGAAGGATTCAGTTTGGCAGTTGGATTCATTCGGGGTATTTGTTTCAATGGTTCATTGATTCATCATTCAGAAATGTGCACAGAAGTCCCTTTACATTGTTTATGTTCGTTTTTGTAATTAAATATTTTGTAAAATATTACTATTTATCACTAGTCTAGTTTCCATCCACCATTCGCGCTATTTTGTTATCAAAAAAGTGAAAAATGGAAGAAAAAAAAAATTACCGCTAAAAATGGTGCGCGTGATGACGTCATGCCTAAAAAAAAAAACACTCGTATAAAATTTGGTTTAGCGCAACAGAAATCTGCCCTGAAGCCGTTTTTAGCCGTGTTTATCGCTAATTCACCTGCCAGATCTCCCAGATTTTTTTCCTCCGAAGTTTGGGTAAAATGGTGAGATTGAGGAAATGCATTGAAATGAGCAGTTTACTGTCATTTTAATTAAATAAAAGCGATCAGAATAGGAGGAACTGCAATAAAAAACGAAGTGCTTTTTTCGCTTGGTAATTTATTTTATTCAATGCTTTTTATTTAATTTAATGCTTTTTTCGTTTGGTAATTTATTTAATTTAATGCTTTTTATTTAATTTAATGCTTTTTTCGTTTGGTAATTTATTTAATTTAATTTAATGCTTTTTATTTAATGTAATGCTTGTTTCGCTTGGTAATTTATTTTATTTAATGCTTTTTATTTAATTTAATGCTTTTTTCGTTTGGTAATTTATTTAATTTAATTTAATGCTTTTTATTTAATTTAATGCTTGTTTCGCTTGGTAATTTATTTTATTTAATTTAATGCTTTTTATTTAATTTAATGCTTTTTTTCTATGGTAATTTATTTGATTTAAAACAGGGGATTTTGCCGGCATTTTTTCAAAAGTAAAACTAATCAATAATTTAATAGAATTGCGCAGTAAGTTTTCCAAACAAAACAAGAAATAAAACACACTGATGATTTTCCTAGTATTGTGTATTTATTCTTAATTTAAAACATCTTTGTGCACAGAAATGATGTTTTTTGTTTTGTGGACTAATTCCGTGACTGCATCTGTTATTGTGAGCGGTGTGAAAAGCAGCTTTAATAAATAAACGGATACGGCGATTAAATTAATCACAAACGGTGTCCATTCATTTGTTCAATGTGCAGGAGATATTTGTGTTGCACTCCTGGAAGTGTCCCGTTTGCAGATCGGATCTATATGACATAAAGATCAATCCATAATCACGTACAATAAATTGGCTTTCAATACTGTCGTCATGACAACACAGGCTAATGATTGGGGCAAACTCGGTCATGTGACTCTAAAATTTGGTGTTAATGCCAATTTTATCAACAAAAAGTGTTTTTAAACTATCTTTTCACGACATTTGATGTATCGACAGAGTTTATGCGCTTGAGTTAAACGGAAAAATATAATGTCCACATTTGTGACATTTTTCCAATAATGTGAGTTTCCATCAGATTTATTTTGATGCACTAAAACTTTATTCGCAAAAAATCAGTGGATGGAAACGCAGTTACTGGTATGGATTATATACTATAGGACGGGGGGTCCGGGGCCCGCAAGGGGGGTCTGTGACAAATTTCAGAATAAGAAAAAAACCGATTGTTTCTTTGTACATTTTAAAAACGTAAACAGTAAAATACTAAATTTTACTTTTGTAGACGTACAAAAGTGATTTTTTTGTTCTAAATATAACAATTAAAAATGATGAGCATAAATGATACATAAATACAAGATTAAAGGTTATTTTGCATATGAATGAATATACTCCACATGCAACATGCAATGCATTTATGCAATTATAAATAACCCTCAGTTTGTTTGTTTATTAAATGTGGATATATGCCGGTTTATATCAATAAGTGATGTTTTTAACTTGGTCAGTAATTAGCAGATAAATATGGTGCATCTGTACAGATAAATAAGTCAAATTTGTCTAATTTATTTTGGCTTTAGTACAATGATAATATAAATGCGAATTATTTTAATAGTCTTTTACCATTTTTTTTCTTTAGTCTTTATACACAAATATATATAGTGACCTTTATTTTAGGAGGGGGTCCCTCACAAGGGGGTTATCAGATTTTGGGGGTCCTTATCAAAGAGGTTGAAACCCCCCCTGCATTAGGGTGCATTAGAAGTCATTTTGTTTTTCCAGTTTCACGTCGTCACGCTTTTCATCTTATGTGCTGTGAAGTCACCAACGCTTCAACCGATGAACTTATAACAAATTGTGAGTTGTACATCGCTACTATGTCAGCTGAGGGGTGCTGGAAGGGATGTTTCGAGGCAAAGTCAGTGTCCATGCTGTTTGCTGCTTAGACTTCCAACTTTCCAGTCTGTTTTCTGTTCACGTACATATAAACTCAACAGAGTTTGAGCAGATCGTTCTCTCAGGACTGTGGAGAAACCCCAGACTCCAGCTCCCATCACCCCTTGCTGCAGTCTCCACAGTGATGAAAGACTTGCATTGGTAAACACACCAATCCAAAACTCCCAGGACACACTCAATATGCATCCCTTCACACAGCATTCCAGCATGCACGCTGTTCTCACGGCTTTTGCGAGACACACACACACACACACACACACATCACTTGAGAGAATAACAGCCTCCAGCTGCTGTGGAAAGCTCTAACAGAATGGCCTGCTCTGCTCCAGACAAGAAACATTATTCGGGAAGTACTGGACATTATCAGCATGGGACTGAGAGTGTGTGTGAATTCATGCAAAGTGCTGTATTCTGAGTGTTATTAGTGTTATTACTATAAAGAAAAAAATGTAGAAATATAATTTTTTTCGTTCTGAAAAGGATGTATTTACTTCAGACAGCTGAGAACTGCTGTGACCCATATGTTTCGTTGCTTTTAATGGAAAGCCAGGGTAAAAAATAAAATATTACAATAGTATTAATTTAACCCTCCTATTCTGATAACCGCTTACTTTAATGTTCGTGCTCATTTTTTATCCGAAACAATCCAGGTGTTATATATATATATTAAAGAAGTGATAAAAGTTCTTATTTCCTGAAGTAAAAACAATAAAATAATGCACTTCTTATGGGATTTTGTGTTTATAGATCTAATTTACATATGCATATCTGCTCACAATTCATTTGCATATTCAAATGATCAAATTTAAGAACTTCATAAAATTAAAACCTACACTTCTATATGTTGAAACATGAAGAAAATATGAGAATCTGTCATACTGAGGGCCGATTGCAGACATGTGGTGAAGAAAAAATAAAATCATGTTATGACAATAATAGCCAGTAGATGGCAGCAGAGTTCTTTGCAATGTTTTTGTTGGAACGCAGCGGCTTCCTTCGTGATGCCCTGCCATGGACACCATGCCTGTTTAATGTTTTCCATGTTCATTCATTCCAACTTATTAACAGGTCTTATTACCTTCTGTTTCGGTTACTGCCGGGACACGCTGCACGAGTGTTTGTGGGTTGCTAGCCTGCTTAGCATTGCTTATTCTTATACGTTCATCATTTATCCTTTGTCATTTTACCGCATGCTTCGAGTTGTTCAGCTTTTATACTGTTTCAACTGCGTGTGTTTTACCACACGCAGCCGTTTTCTCTTTTTTTCTTTCCGCTTGTCTACATCTCACGTCATGCGTGCATTCGTTATCTCCTCTGTGTTTAACACGGATTATTGTATCAATCTCAAACATCTGGTGATGAGGAACCACTTCAATCTCAAACACTCTCCACACAAGTACAACCATAACAACAACAACAATTGCAGTAAGTCATGGCATCCGCTCTTGTTATTTCTTGCTACATTGCATGCAACATGTTTACTATAGCTTCTTCCATCAGCAGCGAGGGATTCGCATTTGATAACATTGGCTGACGGAGAAGTTTCATGAGTTAGAGAGTTTTTGGGGTAGACCTGACCTGCTAAAGAGAGACAGACTCAAAGGGTCTGTGTAGCTCAGTGAGTAAAGACGCTGGCTACCACTCCTGGAGTCACGAGTTCGAATCCAGGGTGTGCTGAGTGACTCCAGCCGGGTCTCCTTAGCAACCAAATTGGCCCGGTTGATACTGAGGTTAGAGTCACACAAGATAACCTCCTCATGGTCGCTATAATGTTATTTTCGCTCTCGGTGGGGTGCATGGTGAGTTGTGCGTGAATGGCGTTAAGCCTCCAAATGCGCTATACTTCCACGGTAACACGCTCAACAAGCCGAGAATGTGGGGTGACATTCTCAGATGCGGAGGCAACTGAGATTCATCCTCCACCACTCAGATTGTGGCAAGTCACTATGCCACCACAAGGACTTACAGCACATTGGGAATTGGGCATTCCAAATTGGGAGCGAAAGGGGAGAACCCCCCCCCCCCCCCAAAAAAAAGGTCAGGGGCCCAGGTCAGGAAGCAAGCAGACACACTGGTTAATCCGAACGTCTGCTAGCTGCCTTGAGACGTCACACAGGTCACATAAACTACAACACACAGAGACTGTATCACCTAGATATCTCATAGAGACTGTGTCTGTTCCCCGACCTACCAGACACAAAACTCTCACCAAATCATTTAGAAAAGATTTTATCAAGGCCAAACTTGAAAAAAATAAAACAAACATTTTTAAGATAAAATAGGGCTACTAAACATTAGATCTCTTTCTACCAAAACACTAATTGTAAATAAAATTATTACAGATCATAGTTTGGATGTGATCTGTTTGACTGAAACATGACTTAAACCGGATAAATATATTAGTTTAAATGAATCTAATCCCCCAGGTTATTGTTATAAACATAGCCTCGCCTGAAGGGTCGAGGAGGAGGTGTTGCTACAATTTACGGAGGCACAGTGTGTATGGAGGCTTCACGCCACCCACCGTGGCAACCACGCCCAACTCACCACGCGCCCCACTGAGAGCGAACAACCTTACAGCGATCACGAGGAGGTTACCCCATGTGACTCTACTCTCCCTAGCGACCGGGCCAATTTGGTTGCCTAGGAGACCCGGCTGGAGTCACTCAGCACGTCGTGGGATTCGAACCAGCGAACTCCAGAGGTGGTTAGTCAGCATCTTTTACCACTGAGCTACCCGGGTCCCCAATCAGATCTAGTAGTTACTGTAGATAGAGCTTTAATTGTTGGTGACTTCAGCATTTACATGTGAATGACAATGACACATTGGGATTAGCATTTATCGATATTATCAACCCTCTTAAAGTCAAAATGTGACCGGACCAACTGTTCGAGATGCAGACACACTCGAACTAAAGACTCGTCTATTTAGTCTATGAAACTGTGTGTTGTGAAAAGTACTACACAAATAAAAATGACTTAGTAGACTTCAAGCTCTAGAGCTCTTTTTTTACCTCTCTGAGGATGCTGCGGTGTGCACACTGAGTCATCTTAGCTGGACGGCCACTTCTAGTGAGAGTACCCACAGTACTAAATCATCTCCATTTATAGGCCATGTGTCTACAGTCCATTCTCCTAACAACGTTGTGTTCTTCAGCGACGCAAAGGCAGTCCTACAGGCCTTAGATACTGCCAGAGACAAAGAACTGAATGACTGTCATCTGCCTTGACCACCCTGTGCAGAGCCCATACAGTCATGGTGCAATGGGTTCCCTCTCACTGCAACATACTAGGCAACAAAGCCGCAGACACTCTGGCAAAGGAAGGCACTACAAAGGAACAGGGTGACAGGTCAACCAAAGCAGCCAAGACCATCATCAAGGCAAAGCAACACAACAAGTGGCTGCAGCAGCACCCACTATACAACCGAAATGACCCCAACGGCAGAGCAGGTTCTCATATTCAGTCTGAGGACAGGCCACAACGGAGTGAACCACCACCTATTCACCAAATTCAGAATTGGCCAGTCAGACCCGTGTCCCAGCATGACAACAGAACATCCACTGCAGTCCTGCCCACTACACGATGGCCTCAGACGCCAGATCTGGGTGGAGGAGACTGTAGGTGGTCTCGATTGTACTGTAGGTCTTCTGAGATCTCATTTTTGCAAGGCATGGTCCACGTCAACACATGCTTCACGCGAATAGCAAACTCAAAATGTTTGAGCGCTTTTTATAAGTCAAAGTAGCTCCAACCCACACCTACAATCTTGTTTTATAAACTGGATGCTGGGTTTGCCAACTCCTGACTCTGATTACCTTTCGTTGGCGTCATTAGCCAATGGGGTTCACATACTTTTTCCCAACATACACCGTGAATGTTTGAATGATTTGTGGGGGATCAAACAAGCAACTTTTATGGCCGTCTACATCCGATAGTGTGTACTATAGCCATCTGTGGGTCTGCCAAACTCAAACAATTCTCCAAAATGAGTCCTGACCCTCCACTCCTGAGAGTGATACTCTGAAGTTCCCTGTAAAGTCAGGAACAACACAATGTGCACACACAGCAGGGGAATGCCGTGCATTCACTGGCGAAAATATTTAATTCAACAAAACTTCCGACGGAGCTGCTGCACCTGATACGGAAGATTTCTATAAACATGGCATCTCTTGCTTTCCACATTCCAGCTTCAGTAAGTCCAATAGATTCAAATGCCCCATAATAACACCGTGCAATTCTCCAATGTTTGGTTTTCCAGTGTTGTGTTCCTGTTGCCAGGGAAAACCCTGTGTCATTGTCTAAGACACAAACATCCTCTTGGAGTCTGCAAACACTTCCTGTTTGTGAGTCATATCAACACCCCAGTAACCAGAAGAGGGATAGATTATCAGAATTGTCCCAAGCAGTCATCGCATAACTTGTAGTATCAAGAGACGGGAAGTGGTCACATGAGACTTGTGGGAATTAAAGAAATAACTCACCCAAAAATGAATATGCTGTCATCATTTACTCACCCCCTCATGTTGTGCCAAACCTGCATGACTTCCTTTTCTTCCACAGGACTCCTGATGCTCGTTCCTGTACGATGAAATCATAAAGTGACCAAAATAAACATTAAATTAATCCCAATGATTCTTTAAATTCCAGCTGGTTGGCACATGAGGCTCAGGAAGCTGGTTGTCTCTAATGCATTAGAGGTCTTGGGGTCTCCGCTAACGGGCCGATGAGTTGAATCAGGTGTGTTAGATGGGAAACAACAGATATCAGATCCAATGGTGTCTTCTTTTGGTTTAGACAGTACAAATGTAAAACCGAATGTAAATTTGTGAAAGGGTCTGACTGGCTACATATATCTGCATGAGTGTATCATTTACATGCACACATAATTTTATTTATTTTTTACAGTTCGCATTTTAATGTCATGAAATAAAAAATAATTGAATAATCTTCAATAAAATAATAAAAACTAAATATTTCGATTTATGTTACTTTAATTTAGTTACAATTTACGCTACTCAATTTGATGGAATTTTGTTATAAAATTAAAATGCCTAAATCTTAAAAATATGCTAAAATCGGGGGTCTGTGTATCTCAGCGAGTATTGACGCTGACTATCACACCTGGTCCAGCCAGGTCTCATTAGCAACCAAATTGTCCCGGTTGCTAGGGAGGGTAGAGTCACATGGTGCAACCAATTTGTCCCGGTTGCTAGGGAGGGTAGAGTCACATGGGGCAACCAAATTGTCCCGGTTGCTAGGGAGGGTAGAGTCACATGGTGCAACCAAATTGTCCCAGTTGCTAGGGAGGGTAGAGTCACATGGTGCAACCAAATTGGCCCGGTTGCTAGGGAGGGTAGAGTCACATGGGGTAACCAAATTGTCCCGGTTGCTAGGGAGGGTAGAGTCACATGGGGTAACCAAATTGGCCCGGTTGCTAGGGAGGGTAGAGTCACATGGGGTAACCAAATTGTCCCGGTTGCTAGGGAGGGTAGAGTCACATGGGGTAACCAAATTGGCCCGGTTGCTAGGGAGGGTAGAGTCACATGGGGTAACCAAATTGTCCCGGTTGCTAGGGAGGGTAGAGTCACATGGGGTAACCAAATTGTCCCGGTTGCTAGGGAGGGTAGAGTCACATGGGGTAACCATATTGTCCCGGTTGCTAGGGAGGGTAGAGTCACATGGGGTAACCAAATTGTCCCAGTTGCTAGGGAGGGTAGAGTCACATGGTGCAACCAAATTGGCCCGGTTGCTGGGGAGGGTAGAGTCACATGGGGTAACCAAATTGTCCCGGTTGCTAGGGAGGGTAGAGTCACATGGGGTAACCAAATTGTCCCGGTTGCTAGGGAGGGTAGAGTCACATGGGGTAACCAAATTGTCCCGGTTGCTAGGGAGGGTAGAGTCACATGGGGTAACCAAATTGTCCCGGTTGCTAGGGAGGGTAGAGTCACATGGGGTAACCATATTGTCCCGGTTGCTAGGGAGGGTAGAGTCACATGGGGTAACCAAATTGTCCCAGTTGCTAGGGAGGGTAGAGTCACATGGTGCAACCAAATTGGCCCGGTTGCTAGGGAGGGTAGAGTCACATGGGGTAACCAAATTGTCCCGGTTGCTAGGGAGGGTAGAGTCACATGGGGTAACCAAATTGGCCCGGTTGCTAGGGAGGGTAGAGTCACATGGGGTAACCAAATTGGGCCGGTTGCTAGGGAGGGTAGAGTCACATGGGGTAACCTCCTCGTGGTGGTGATTAGTGGTTCTCTCAATGGGGCGTGTGGTGAGTTGTGTGTGGATCGTGGAGAGTAGCATGAGTCTCCACATGCTGTGAGTCTCCACGGTGTCATGCACAACGAGTCACGTGATCAGATGCGCGGATTGACTGTCTCGGAAGCGGAGGCGACTGAGACTTGTCCTTCGCCACCTGGATTGAGGCGAGTCGCTACACCACCACAAGGACCTGCTAATAGTGAGAATTGGGCATTCCAAATTGGGAGAATAGTGGATAAAATAGGCTAAAACACACACACACACACACACACACATATATATATATTATTTATTTATTTTTAAATGTAGTGGCAATGAGAGCATCATAATGACCATCTTGTCTGCATTGCAGAAATTAGATTTTGTGGGTAAATTGTGTGTAAATATAATGGAAATAATGTGACAATGTACAAAATCTTCATGACCCTAAAAACTGGCTTCATGTTCAATATGAAAAATATGTTTGTATCATTGGTTGCTTTGATCACTCTTATGCACTCAAATACGTAAAGGTTTTATTTTTTTTGCCTATTTTGAAGATTTACGTATATTTCAATTTCATAAAATTTCATAAAATCATTTTGTGTAACTTTGTTTTTTGTTAAAGATTACTCCATTCAATTTGATGGAATTTTGCGGAGATTAAAATGAGTAAATCTTAAAAAATATTTTCATTAGTAAAGTGAATATTTGCAGTTCACACTCCAAGTTCTCCATTCATCAGCCTCACGAGCATTAGGGACAGAAAAAAATCAGATTTAATTAATAGAAAACTGACATGACAGAAAAACAGATTATTTCTATCAAAAACAGGCCGTCACATTTTCAGTACCTTTGACTCATGGATGCACGATCAAAACGAGACAATCTTCATTTTTCTCAACTTAAATATGATCCATGTTTACTGACACAACACTGACATTTATTTATATATTTGTGAGAAGTGTCCTTGGGCAAGACACTGAACACCAAGTTGCTCCCATTGGCAGACTGGCACCTTGCATGGCAGCTCTACCATCATTAGTGTGTGTGTGTGTGTGTGTGAATGAGACACTAAAGGTTAAAAAGGTGCTATACAAGTGCAGACCATAATGATAAATATGCATTAACTTGTAAATATACCCTGTTATAAGCATGTACCAGTTTAATATATTCTTCATATTTGGAATACCGTTCTTCCGAAATGTCGCAAGACATTCACATGCGGTAAAACACACAAGAGTCGGGAAATAAAACGACTTCAGGCTTTAGTGTAGAGAACATTCAGCAATAATTTATTTCAGAATCTCAAAAACCAAAACATCTCTCATCTGGAAAATCCCGTATCAGTGCACACAACACCGCTTTTGAAAAATGTTATTATACAAATTCTTAATAGAAAAAAAAAAGAATAAATTAAAATGTGGAATTTGGTTACATTTATCCCGCCCAACAATTCCACTTTGTTTTTTTATGTCTGAAATGACCGTCTGAAACGGGCTCTATTGTCAAGATGAAGAGCGAGATTGAAGTGAGTTTAGTTACTAATGTTCTTCGTTTTGCACGACTGGGATTACGACTATTGACAACAGTACGGAAAAGTCTACAGCTGGGAAAGGAAAGCAGTAACTGGTCTTCCCGTAGCACCTGAACGTGTCGTTACTGGCTCCCAGCTTAGACTGAATAATAAAGACAGAAATAAAAAATACTGATTTATAAAAATCATTAAACCAATGATCAATGATGCACTTTTAAAAGAACACGGTTTCCATAGTCCTGCCTATAATGCTGATAAATGTGTTAGCTTTAATATAAAAAGATGGATTTCATCGAGTACAGGTATACGAGAGGAGTGAGTTCATGTTGGTCTACAAGGGTTCGGGGAGGGACTCCCGAGGTTTCGGTTCAGATCTCGCGGATGTTTGACGGAGGTTTTCAGCTTTTAAAACGAAGCGCCTGCTCTATTCTCGTCACATTTTGAAATGATGCTTTTCTCTTGAAATTCTTCACATCGTTTGGCCTGAAAATTGTGTTGCTTTTAAATGGATGGTTCACCAGAAAATGATAATTTTGTCATTTACTCTCTCGCATTTTGTCCCGAATCTGTAGGACTTTCCTCCTGTGCAACACAAATGGAAATGTTCTGCAGAATTCTGCTGGCATACAGCTTCAGTCACCATTCACTTTCATTATGGGGCGGCTGTAGCTAGGGTGGTAGAGCGGGTCGGCCACTAATCGCAGGGTTGGTGGTTTGATTCCCGGCCCACATGACTCCACATGCCGAAGTGTCCTTGGGCAAGACACTGAACCCCAAGTTCCTCCCAATGGCAGACTGGCACCTTGCATGGCAGCTCTGCCACCATTGGTGTGTGAATGTGTGAACGAGATACAGGGTGAAGCACTTTGCTAACCGCTAAGGTTAAAAAGAGCGCTATACAAGTGCAGACCATTATATGGAAAACAGATGCAATGAAAGTAAATGGTTAATCTGCCTTACAGGTTTGGAACAACAACACGACTTTTATTGACTTTTATTTTGTAATTGTTTATTATGGACTCTCCCATTAAGTCTGTGTGCCTCACTACGTTATTCTCATCTGACTTTAAAGTTTAAGAACCACGAGCGTAATGTTTTATTTGTTATATAGTTGCAAATATTATCCTGAATATTAAAAACACAAGACAAACACGTAAAAACATAAAACCTATTAGGCCAAAATTGTTTGGTGTCCCAGGTAAGGTTTGGTGATTTATGCTGCGTTCAATTCAGTTTGGAAAGTCGGAATTTCCAACTTTCTACTGGGGAAAAGTGCAACGGAACGCCACTGGAAGTTCCACCGGACTTCCAACTTGGAAAGTCGGAATTTCGTCAGGATGCAGGTGCTTTACGTCATGCAAACATGTCGGAACACTGCAAAATGTAATTTGAGTAATTTCTCCTTGTTTTCCAATAAAATTATCTAAATTGATTTGAAGATATTTTGCATTGTTTTCAAAATAATCGAACAAAATTGTTGCGTTTATGCTTGTAACAGAAAAAAATGACCAATGGCGCAAGAAAACAAAAAACTCGATTAAAAGAGAAAACATGTTTATTTTTCTTAACCCATTGGCAAATAGTTTTATCATGTTTTAAGCATAAATTCCACCAAATTTGGTTAATTTCTCTCTAAAAACAACAACAGAAACCCACAACGATTTATCTTCTTATATTATTCAATTGGGTTTTTTCCTGTTTTAAGGATGTTTACTGGAAAATAATCAAAAATACACAGAAAGTATGACTTTTGGCAGTGCACCCAAGTTAAAGTACGAAGTGAATGATAAATATTCACTTTTAAGTCAATAAAAAGCATTAATGAGTAAAAGTTGCAACATGACATAATAATAAATGTTGTTTAGAGATTGGCGAGTGAAATACGGTTAAGGATAATCGCACGCCGCTTTATTTATCTGCCACAATTAGTTTGCTAGGAGAGGTGGCACTGCAGGTTTCCTTCTCTTAGCGTCATCTTCCGAGGATCAGACAATGGAATGCTGTTATGGTCGGAGATCGGGATATCAAGAAGGAATATTGACTTGGAATGGAACTCAGCATTTACTGATGTCACAACAAGTGTATGGAGGAGGACTATGGGGTTTGTAGTTTTTTTGGGCTGTGACAGTTCTGCGTGCATGGTGGGCTTACAGCAGGGCATTATGGGGTGTACAGTACAGGCTCAGAGCAACATGGCGGCAAGTTGCTGTAGTAGCAAAGTACACCGATCGCTACGTTGAGTTTTTATGCGGGAAATCCAGTACTTCACAGATTGGTCATTTAACGAGAGAGGGTCAAGGCTAACCTCCATCTAATGTATACGATACATTTTTATAGCTATGGCTTGATTGGCTTCTAAATGTTAGCTAATGAGGAACTGGCTGGGCCACAACCAATCAACCCGTATTGGAACGATTTGAAAGACAAATCAACATTAGCACATTTCCATATACCTCCAACTCATGTACGCTACCAACACCAAGACATTTTTGTTTTTTTAAAATAAATGGATGCTTCTGTTCGCCAAGGATGTTCTGCCAAAACACTTAGTGATGTTGCAAATGTATATTACAGATTCAAATGAGTGTTTTATTTATTTTATACTTCAATATTTACCATGTTAGCAAAGCCCCATTTCCACTAAGAAAATACTGTCACCGAATCCTTAAGAAATCATTCCAATGTGCCATTTTGGAAGCTTGTCATCTTGTAGAGGGGCTAGGCCGGAACGACGCACGCCCGGACGAGGGATATAGGCAGCCGTTGACAACTTCGTCGAGTTCGAGTGTGAGAGAATTACAGGCAGCTGCCCTGTGTGTGGTTATGTTTGTGTTTTTGGTTAAGTTGATCATTAAAATATTATTTATAATGTTAAGCCGGTTCTTGCCTCTTCCTTCCCCAACTTAACTCCTTTACATTGGTGCTGAAACCCGGGAAGGAGGAGGGATGCCCGTCGCAGAGTCCTCAAGACTGCCGTCCACCAAGGGGAGCGCCGCTGCCATCCGCCGGGAGTAGCCCGACCTCCCGGATGCGGGGAGCGGCCGGCGTCTGCGGGGCGAGTGGGGACTGGACTCCCCGACAGCCTGGCGTGATGGAGCCGCTGCCAGGGGCGGAGGAGTGTCACCACGGGTCGCCGGGAATGTGGAGGTCTGACTCCGGTCCGCCAGGGGTGGAGCGGCTGCCGTCCACCTGAGAGGATGGAGGAATGATCGAGGACCACACGATGGCGCATCAGAGAACCGGTGAGCGAGTTTCTTTTCTCTCTCTCTCTCTCTCTCTCTGTCACTCAGTGTTGGCCTTTCCCTCACCTATTTATTTATTTATTTTTCCCTTCCTGTCTCCTCCCAGGTCAAGGAAGGCTGAGGCAATGGCGGGAAGAGTGTAGAGCTGAGGAGGGCGGGACCAAGCCTGGAACGACACACGCCCGGTCCCCAATCAGCCTGATGGGCGCGAGGGATAAAGGCGGCCAGTGACGACAGTTCGAGAGAGAGAATTATTAAGTTGATCATTAAAATATTATTTATATTGTTAAGCCGGTTATCGCCTCATCCTTTCCCATTAACACCCTTACAAGTGTCTTTCCAGTTTCTGAGGTATTGAGTACAATCCCACTTCTTAGGAGTCAAATTTGGGGTTGACCAAAACAAACAAACAAACACATTTCTCCTGAAAATCATCAGTCTATAGCTGTGTCTCGTTCTGAAGGCTGCGTGCTAGGCAGGACGCATCCTTCGTTTTAACAAGCCTCGTTTAAATGAGACGGCCTTCGTAGGATGAACGGAAACAGAACATGACAGCACGGCACTCTTAACAAGCGCGATCGCCGGTGAGAAGGGAACAAAGTCCCTCTGGAAGGGAATGTATGAGGTACATTTTAGGAGTTAAAATGATGTAAAGAGAAAATGGATTTTACAAGCTGTACTTTTAGTCAAATACTTTATTTAAAATCATATATTACTATAATTATACATATTATATACTCTGCACCCGTCTACCGAGGTACTTCAACTTGGGACTTAACATTCCTTGCGTTTGAACATCACATTTATGGGTAAATTGGCGAGACAAATGCGACCTCCGGAGGACGCAGCCTTCCAAACGAGACACAGACCATTTTGTTTGAGATGAAGGCTATTCCACGCACGACCAGGAAGGAGAAAGAAGTGGATGGCTCAGTTGCACAACAACAAGAAGATAAGTACATCAAAGACTCCTCAAAAGATCTTAAACTAGCAGCTTCATTGACCAGCACATGCAAAACACTTGCATTACTGCAAGGAGAGGATTCTTTGAGGAACAGAAAGATTGAAGACTACAGAATTAAAAAAAAATACAAATTGTAATTTGTAACATTATGAATGTCTTTACTGCAGTTCTTGGTCAGTTGAATGCATCCTTGGTGACGGCTGGACTGGTAATCTGGCATACTGGCATTTTCCCAGTGGGCCGACGCACTTTGGGGCCGATCAGGGGTGGACTTGCCATCGGGAGAACCGAGCGGGCCCGTGGGTCGGCCGTAAAACGAGCAGAATGGGCTGCGATAAGCTAAAATGAGCCACCGCGTTATGCAGAAAAGGACAGCGATCACCCACCCACCACAACTTTTGGGCCAGTTGCTATGTACTTTTGGGGCCAGTTGCTATGTACTTTTGGGGCCAGTTGCTATGTACTTTTGGGGCCAGTTGCCATGAACTTTTGGGGCCAGTTGCCATGAACTTTTGGGGCCAGTTGCTATGTACTTTTGGGCCAGTTGCTATGAACGTTTGGGCCAGTTGCTATGTACTTTTGGGGCCAGTTGCTATGCACTTTTGGGGCCAGTTGCTATGCACTTTTGGGGCCAGTTGCTATGTACTTTTGGGGCCAGTTGCTATGTACTTTTGGGGCCAGTTGCTATGCACTTTTGGGGCCAGTTGCTATGCACTTTTGGGGCCAGTTGCTATGTACTTTTGGGGCCAGTTGCTATGTACTTTTGGGCCAGTTGCTATGAACGTTTGGGCCAGTTGCTATGAACGTTTGGGCCAGTTGCTATGTACTTTTGGGGCCAGTTGCTATGAACGTTTGGGCCAGTTGCTATGTACTTTTGGGCCAGTTGCTATGTACTTTTGGGCCAGTTGCTATGAACGTTTGGGCCAGTTGCTATGTACGTTTGGGCCAGTTGCTATGCACTTTTGGGGCCAGTTGCTATGCACTTTTGGGGCCAGTTGCTATGCACTTTTGGGGCCAGTTGCTATGCACTTTTGGGGCCAGTTGCTATGCACTTTTGGGGCCAGTTGCTATGTACTTTTGGGGCCAGTTGCTATGTACTTTTGGGGCCAATTGCTATGTACTTTTGGGCCAGTTGCTATGTACTTTTGGGCCAGTTGCTATGAACGTTTGGGCCAGTTGCTATGAACGTTTGGGCCAGTTGCTATGTACTTTTGGGGCCAGTTGCTATGAACGTTTGGGCCAGTTGCTATGTACTTTTGGGCCAGTTGCTATGTACTTTTGGGCCAGTTGCTATGAACGTTTGGGCCAGTTGCTATGTACGTTTGGGCCAGTTGCTATGTACTTTTGGGGCCAGTTGCTATGCACTTTTGGGGCCAGTTGCTATGCACTTTTGGGGCCAGTTGCTATGTACTTTTGGGGCCAGTTGCTATGTACTTTTGGGGCCAGTTGCTATGTACTTTTGGGGCCAGTTGCTATGTACGTTTGGGCCAACTGCTATGTACGTTTGGGCCAGTTGCTATGAACGTTTGGGCCAGTTGCTATGTACTTTTGGGGCCAGTTGCTATGAACGTTTGGGCCAGTTGCTATGTACGTTTGGGCCAGTTGCTATGTACGTTTGGGCCAGTTGCTATGAACGTTTGGGCCAGTTGCTATGAACGTTTGGGCCAGTTGCTATGAACGTTTGGGCCAGTTGCTAAGTAATTTTGGGCCAGTTGCCATGTAAAATCCCGGGACGATTTCTCTTCCCAGTCCAGCCCTGCTTGGTGAAAAGAAGCATCAATTTCTTTAAAAAACTACAAATTCTTAGAGTTATAAAACTTTTAAATGGAAGTGTGTTATCATAATGTTCCATGGAGTCGACAGATCCACTTCAGATTTACATGCATCTTGTCATTTCGGTGGAATCCTTCTCACAATGAGATTTTCAGGGTTAATCTTCAATTCCAGGAAGATTGGAGAAAGGCTTTCGCCATTTAAATGCTTTTTTCTTTCCATAAAATATTATAGAACATAAAAACAGAAAGTCCACAAACAAAAGGATGAGAGGCTTATTTATAGTTCATAGTCCAATCAGAAGAGAGTCTGTAGAATGAAGGCGGGGCTTGTGGTCACACGTCTTTTTTTGACCAGAACTGAGAACATAAAGAGCTTTACAAAGAAGATGGTTGACGACAAAGCAGTCCATCGGAATGTGTTTTTTTGCATGTCGTGTATGAGAGAGGACGCCGTTGATTCTCTGACCCCAGTGCAGAGCGACACACGACAGCAGGGGACGAATGTCTATTTGAGCATGTGTGTGCATGAGTTGGGGCTTATCTATAGTACAACGCTAACACATACATGCGTGCACGAGAAGTCTTTCGTATGCGCGTCACTCCAGCGACGGATTAAACACTGAGGGCTTGTGCATACCGCGGAACTGGCTGCCAGCTAACTGGGTCAAAGTTCAAAGTCTAAGAGTTAGGGTCGGGAAAGGTCAAGCTCAGTTCCGTTCATTTAGACTCCAGTATTTCCATAGTTCATAAGCACTGTTCTGCTGGATATACACCGAGAGACAGGAAATAGGTGAGGTGGTACTGGCTCCAGCCTTACGGGTTTGTAGGAGTTGAGGTCCGGCCAATGGACAGGCCTGCCATTAGAACACTCTTATTGAGAGAGGAATGAGGGATGAGGGTTCAGACGAGTGTTCCCGGCTTTGCCTTCTCATGTCTGTACCACTGTACGTCTGCTATCTCAGCACACAGAGGACTGCTCAGGAAACAACTATCGTTGAATGGCAATCTGCAATGAGAAACAGACGAAAGTGTTGGAAAGTTACATTCAAAGCTGTTGTAAAATGACACATTCTGTATTAATTCGCCTTCAAGATGCTACATTTCATGACAACTGTAATCAGCTGAGGTAGCCTGCCATCCGTGCGGCTATTGGCTGGCATGTCTGCTTTAGAGCAGTGTTTCTCAACTGATGGGTTCGGATAGGGTCACGGACAGCAGGTAAACAACAGTGGCCGAAGCTAAATTTCAGAGTGGCGAGGCCTTTAAGTTATTTATATGCTGGACTTGTATAACGAAACATTGAGAAATGCAGCATTATAGAGCGGGACCAGTCCCAAATAACTAAAGACCCAGAGTTTGTTATGAAAACAGTTCATCAAGAACCATGTAAAAAGAGTTAGCAAATGAGATTCGTACTTTTTGTAATGTTTTTTTTGTTTTTTTTTTGTTTTTTTGCAATGAATTGAAAATAAAATGTGATCATGACATTAAAATTACTCATACTATGATATAATATTTTTGCCACGCCACTCATCCCAGTAACAACATTTTAACCCTTGTGCGTCAATAAAAAAAAAGAAAAAGTTACTTAGTGGCCCTTCATGGACAAAAATGTCAACGTCAAAAAATGCTGTAAAAATATGACATATTCATATTATTTTCAACTTTCAATTAGTTACATTTTTTTAACTTCCAAATATGAATTAATTTTCAGGATTTTAATCCTTTAAATGCCAGTTTGTTTATATAGAGCCACTGGTCATTTTTATGAAATTAAAAAAAATATATATATTTTCCAAATGCTAAATACTGAGGATTTTTTTTTTT
This sequence comes from Moxostoma hubbsi, assembly GCA_032164185.1. Lineage (NCBI taxonomy): Eukaryota > Metazoa > Chordata > Actinopteri > Cypriniformes > Catostomidae > Moxostoma > Moxostoma hubbsi. The sequence continues at coordinate 188,175 of JAVLUX010000168.1, read as the reverse complement.
TTTTTTGGGATTGTCACTGTCTGGGATATCTCAATGATTAGCAACAACATTGATTTTGATGCATTATAATTGTTTTTTTTTGCAGTGTCAAGATTAAAAAAACAAAAAAAAACTACCATAAAAATATTACATGTTAATATTATTTTCCACTTTCACTGACTTGCATTTTTTAACAAACATCAGTCCTGATCATCACTATCAAATATTCATTCATTTTCAGGATTTTAACCCTTTAAATGCCAGTTTGTTTATATAATGCCACTGTTGTTTCTCACACACACACACACTTTCTCACACACACTCTCACACACACACAGAGACACACACTCACACACTCTCTCTCACTCACACACACACACAGAGACACACACTCACACACTCTCTCTCACACACACACACACACACACACACACACAGAGACACATACACACACAGAGACACCCTCACACACTCTCACACACACTCTCACACACAGAGACACAGACAGACAGACACACTCACTCACACACACACAGACACACACACTCACACACTCTCTCACACACACACACACACACACTCACACACACTCTCACACTCTCACACACACACACAGAGACACTCACACACTCACACACACAGCTCTATAATACAGCAAACAGAATAGGGGAAAAGCTTGTATTTGCTCCACAGGCTAAACATTAAGAAAGTCACGCCATCTGGTGGAAGATATATATATATAAAAAATATATATGAAAGCCAGGGCTCCAGAATGAAAACATATCACAGAATTCATGATTTTATGCTTTAATGGCACTGGGATCAAATATTGCAGTTTTAATGGGTTTCAATGGGGATATTTTTGTCCTGAAGGTCCCGAGTGTGACTATTATGTGTACACAGTGTGTTATAGATGTATTATAGGAAATATCAAATTTCCCCCAAAAATACACACCTTCGGCAAAATTTATGCCGTTGGCATTAAAACTAAAATGAAGGTCGCACAAGGGTTAAACATTTTAACTAACAAATTCAGTTACAAGTTAAATTTAGCACACAAGAAAATGACAACAAAGCGCAATCAAAAAAGGTGAAGAAGTGAGATACAGGACGTGCAGAGAGAGAGAGAGAGAGAGAGAGAGAGTGTGAGAAAGAAAGAGCGAGAGACAGAGAGAGTACCTCTCTACTGGTCAGAGCTTTGGTGAGAGGAAGAGCGGTCTTCAGTAGGAGAACTTTCAGTTGCATCACTGCCCCGAGAAAACACACACATGCGCACACACACAAGCAGAGGTGGATTAGTGAGACAGAGGAAGAGAGACAGAGGTTATCATTTGTGGGTAGCAGTGACCAGTTAATGTAATGTGAGTTGTGTAATTTTTAAACTGTTACACACAATTAAAGTGAACAACACACACACACACACACACACACACAAAGCACTGGGTACAGTTAGGCGAACATCTAAGTCTAAACAAAGAGAATTTTCCAACGAGTCCAAACTTTGACCAACATCCTGTTCTTTGAAATAACGTCCCACTTACAAAGTAACAAAGCCGTGTAATCTCAAAGACAACAAGAACACACACGCTAATGCTTTAATGATGAAGCACCAGCACTGAATACTTGTGTTAGATACGGTTTGTGATAACACATTTATAACACTATTAACTTGTTTAATTACCATTACCTCGCATGCTGTTAAGATGACTACTTACCAATTAGATCTAGCTGTAAACTAATTTTGTTTTAGTCCATCTACATGTTTCTAGAAACTCTTTAAAAAGTAAAATACAGTTTCTAGGTGCTGCTGTGTCATCTGAGGGGCAAATGGAAGTACTTTCTCTTACCCGCTCTGCCAGTTGAGGATGTGTTGTGGGCTACAAGGTGGCGTAGCTGCGGGGTCACTACAGGGCGTTCCACTCCTCTGACTGTGTGGAGATGCAGCTAAAACAAACACATACTTTATTATTATTATTATTACACACTAACACATACAGTAGAGCAGCTATATGTCATGTGTCAGAGATAAAGCTGACTGCTCGTTGCCATCACCCTCTTGACAGTGTGAGAGAGCTCCTGGAAGAAGTTTGGATCTCTGAGTGTTTCTGCCACTCAAAAAGAGGCGATAATCCCCCCACACACTGACCAGACCACCCTGACAGTCTCCACCCACCCTTCAGTGCAGTAGCACATACAGTAGAAACCTGTCAGTGTCAAATTAAATGGTTTTTTTGCCATACTAAAGCACTTATTTACTAAGCGTTTAAAATGGGTACCGCTTTCCAAATTCCAAATCTCCCCTCCTCCCCAGTCTCGAAGCTCACACGGGTTGCCAGGTTGAGGACACGCAACAGGAACGAGCATACTGACAATGGCAAGATGAGCCTTACACTGTAAGTTGATCAGCTAATGGATACGTTTGCAATGTTGTTATTGTTTGCAAATTATAAACCAGCTCATGTGTCAAAGTTAGCTAGATGTGTTGCTGGCTTCCATGGCTGCAGTGTGCTGTGTTAGCACGCTAACTTGTTTCAAATCTGGCAACCAGGAGTGTCGAAATACTATTGGGAAATGGGCAGTGGGCGGGATCACACAGGCCAAAACACAGACAGATATTCCGGCCTGGGACAGACATTTGAAAGTAGAATATACTGGCGGTAGCATTGTTTTCAGAGGAGTCAGTATTTCAACTTAGCATGTTCCCTAAATCTCTGATAACATGCTAAATTTATGCTTTAGTGCAGTAAATACATTACATGTTGCTCCTTTAAAGGAATATTTCCGGTTCAATACAAGTTAAGCTCAATCGACAGCATTTGTTGCATAATGTTGCTTACCACAAAAATAAATTAAGACTCGTCCCTCCTTTTCTTTAAAAAAAGCACAAATCTGAGTTACGACGAGGCACTTACAATGGGGCCAATTTTTGGATGGTTTAAAAAGGCAGAAATTTGAAGTTTATAATTTTATATAAGCACTCACATTCATTCTTCTGTTGAAACTTGTGTATTATTTGAGCTGCAATGTTGTTTAAATCCTATAAATATTTGTTATAAAAAGGTTTCCCCAATTTTTCACCCAATTTGGAATGCCCGGTTCCCAATGCGCTTTTAAGTCCTCATGGTCGCATAGTAAATCACCTTAATCCGGGTGGTGGAGGACGTCAACCCGTGCATCTTATCACGTGGAGAGCGTTGCCACGGAGACATGGTGCATGTGGAGGCTTCACGCCATCCACCGTGGCATACACCGAGAACTAACCACATTATAGTGACCACGAGGAGGTTACCCCATGTGACTCTACCCTCCCTAGCAACCGGGCCAATTTGGTTGCTTAGGAGACCTGACTGGAGTTACTCAGCACACCCTGGGATTCGAACTAGCAAACTCTAGGGGGTGGTAGCCAGCGTCTTTACCACTGAGCTACCCAGGCCCCCGAATTTAGCTTTTTTTAGAAGTTATTTTTTGTGGTAATCAATATTATGGCACAAATGCTGTCGATTGAGCTTAACTTGTATTGAACCCAGAATATTCCTAAGAAGAAAGAAGAAGTTCGACCATGTGTAACAGGTGCCAGCTGGTGCGATATAGCAGTGCGGTATGTGTAAACCTCGCTCCCCTGGCATCAAGAGGCACATTAGTGTCTGATACTAGGGGCTTTAGCCTCCATGTTAGCGTACCCGACTCCTATGCTGGAGGTGTTGGTTCGAATCCCGCTCGGAGTGGGTCGAGCAGGTCCGGTTGCAGTGGTGCCGTGACCCGGATGGGAGTGAGGTTAAGGTGGGTGAGTGTAACAGGTGCCAGCTGGTGCGTTATAGCTGTGCTGCATGTGTAAACCTCACTCCCCTGGCCACTAGCGACTGACACTAGAAGCTACAGCCTTTAGCCTCGTCGTTAGCACACCTGCCTCCCATACCGGAGACGCCGGTTCGAATCCTGCTCGAAGCCAGTAGAGCAGGACTGGTTTCACATGGGAGAGAACCAGCACTCGCTGCTCATTTTGCGAAAGCCGGACACATTTGTTCAGCGTACTGGCACTGTACGCAATATTTGACTGTTAGAAATAAGTTTAAAACATTAAATTACGACATAATTTGGCATAAATTGTAAGTAGGTTTTTTTACTCCATTAAGAGATGAGTTGTATGATGTTATCAATAAAACGAGAATGAGATTTCACATTAATGTGTGCTCCGTTTTCTCCATTTTCAAAGTCTCTTTTTTGCCACAATGAGAGCATGATGCACAGAGCAAATCAAATGAATTCCTCAGGGTCAGCATCAGGGTCTAAGTGTCTAAGTCACCTTTTGTTTTTTTTGTACATTGCATATTTGTGTGTAACCTGCTGACCTGGTGACCCCTTTACTAGTGTTCCTATCCGTCCCCCACGTCCGTCTGAGGCATTAGAGCTTGTGTGCGTGATGCTTCTGTGCTCCTTCAGTGATCCAGACGAGCGCTGGTACCAGCATCTCAGTTCCTCTGACACCGCTGCCCGCCCCCCTCCTCCCCCTTCCCTGCCCAGAGATGGAGTCCTCACAATCTGTGAACGAGAAGGCGTCAACTTCCCGCTGCCCCCACCCGCTTCCCCGTCCTCTCCGGAGCCCCACCCTTCCTTATAAAGGCCCCCGGCTGTGTAGGAGTTGGAGGTCTTAAACTGCGCCTTGACACTGTAGTGCCCCTCCTGGTCGTTCTCCAGGCTGCGGACCACCACGGCGTTGGGGCTGCTGCCCTCTGTGTAAAGCGGGTACTCTTTGATGCGGTACTGCGAGGAGGGCTGGCTTTGACTGTGGAGGTACACGCCCTGGTGACTGCCGCACACGCTTCCGTGAGTGCCTCCGTTGCGGGCCGCCAGATTGGGCATGCTGCCGGAGTTGGAAGCACCCAAGTGCCCGGCGGATTTGTGCCGTTGCCGCTGGCGCTGCCGGGCTTTAGATGGCGAGTCCTCGGCTAGCGTGCGGTAGTTGGGGTTGGAGGTGGATGAGGGGTAGTAATGTTCCGAGCTGGAGTGGCTGGTGCAGGACGAGCAGTCGTCAGGGACCATCGAGCCATTACTTCCTGTCCTCTGCGGACCTGACAGGAAGAGGTCAGAGCTAAGTCCCGCTTCTGTGTCCGCCTCCAAGGAGAGCAGCTTCCCCTGAGATTCCAGACTGGAACTTCGCCCACGGAAGGGCTGAGTTAAACTGAGAAAGAGAAGAAAACATCATTTTTGCACATGATTTTATTTTTAAATGTTATGTTGAAAAATAAATGAATTTACGATATGTGTGTGCGCGTGTGGCAGCACCTGGCCGAGTGGACGTAGCTCCGTGTTCTCAGGTCAGGAGTGGAGGGCATGCTGGATTGGCTGTTCCAGTGAGGGAGGGAGCGCACAGGGCTGTTCTGGAGAGAGTTACTCCCACCCGCTTCACAGCTGCCCGTGCTGGGGAACCTCCTGTGACTACTGCAGAAAGACAGAGAATAATAAACTGGTCAACTAATTAATTCACGTTATACGTTAAGCTGATTCACACGCAAAACAATGTATGTTGCATTTTTGGGCAGATTTGTGTGACAGGTTCCATTGGGCTGGCATTGATGTGTCTGAATCACGTTCATTGTGTATTAGGTCTTACGCAATGTGCCTACTCATGCTTTAACATAGTGCAGGAGAAGTGGTTGCCGATTCGTCCGTACCTGGAGTGGGAGGAGCGTTTCTTCACCCTTTCATAGGGTTCGTCTAATGAGCTTTCGCTCCACATACGCGGTTTGATGGGAGACTTGTCATAGTCGCTGCGCTGGTAGTGCAGGTGTCGCAGTCCATCTAGGGACTGTGGGGGAGGAGGCCGGCTGTGGGTGGGGGGTCGGGGCGGGAGGCCTTTATGTGGGGAGGCAGCCGGCGAGAACGTGGGGGTTCCTGTCATCTGGGGGTCATCTGGAGAACAGAGAGGGAGAGGAAGTGAAGTTTAAGGTATAGATGTATATATGAATGGATGTTAGGCTGGTGTATATGTGTGTATTATTGACCTAGCTATACTTTTGGGGGACAGAGTTGTTGAATGTTTTTTTTTTTATATATGAAAATGCTATAAAAATATTTTTTTTTTATATAATTTATCATTGACTTTCATAATGTGTACAGTATACAAGTATTTACATTGACATGGAGAACAAATGCAAAATCGGTCCTGTCTCTTTAAGAAAACCGGCATCATACAGTGAGCGCATATAAACAAGAGAGGACATGCACGGTGTCTTTACTGATATTTATTTGGTTTCAATAGTTTCAAGTTTTCATTTTAGTACTCACAGGTTCGCGTTATTCGCGCAAACGCAATTCTAAACACAAATTTATACTCCAGCGGTCAAACTCGCGCGGCGAATATTTCCTCCGCATTGTATGTGAACGCACCATAAGACGCATTAACTAAAATCCCCTATGGATGTGGTTTGGATCAGGCACGTAAAAACCAGATTGCAAGTGTTTTTGTCCTGTTCAGACTACAAAAAACTATATTTTTATAGCTTTTATAGTTAGTTGCTTTATTGTGTTATGCCTTATTTACATATGATGCAAGTAGCTGTTCAGGTTGAAGTCCAAAACTAAGAGAATTCGCCCCTTGGGATAATACTGTGGGTGGCAGCTTTAAAAGAATTTGCTTACAAACTGACATCACGGCTCTAAAGTAAGTCCCCATATAAATGTATGTGTTAATTGTATATATATATATGTATGTATGTATGTATGTATGTATGCATGCATGTATAAACTCACCATCATCCAGCACCAGGCCGTCAGAGAGCGAGCTGTCCTCTGAGCCGATATTCGCTTCTGTGGAACAAAAGACACTAAGAAACAAACTCTTGCCTTCGACATCATGCACAGACCAATACAGAAAACGTGGGAACGGCCACATGACTGTGTTGAATCGCTGTATAGGTAACACATACGTTTGCACTGTGTTTTATAGCTCTTGCGGGAGGTCAGACAACTCCTGCTCTCAGCATGAAAGACTTTACAGAGGAAACGCATAATGAACTCTGAGAGTAATTCCTCACCCTCTATGATGAGAGAGGCACGTTGTGTGGGTTTCTTCCCCGAGCGAACGCGGTGCTCATTGATGCCGTTCTCGATGTCTTGAAGTTTCTTCAGAGCGTTTAGATAAGACGTCTTCCTCTGCTTCTTCAGCTTCTTGCTGCTGATGTGAGGGTCTGACGCTAACCGCCGCGCTGCCTCCGTTATCTGAGACTGGATTGCAAATTCCCGCTCCAAACGCTCCAATTCCTCTTCCTGAAGAACACAAAAGTAAAATAAGACTCTGTCAACACACACACTATATCAGAAAGACAAGACAGCCACGGGCGCCAAGATGTCTCATCAAATTCTCACACACACACTGAGACGTCTAAGTTATTGTGACCTCTTATCAACGGTTCAAATGAATCACTCAAAATCAATATTTATCCATCATATACAAACACACAAACTCTGAGGCAAAAACGACATTATAACCTCATGTCAATGGCTTGGATAAATCTCTCTCTCTCTCATAATCTACCTAATGATTTTTATACTTTACAATCTATAGACTCTATCCCCTAAAACATCACAATTATTTTTATAACATAATACATTTAAATAATCCACATTTATAGCATTATACACACAACAAACAGACACACACACCACAAACAAACAGACACACACACACACACACACACACCACAAACAGACACACACACACACACACACACACACACACGCACACACCACAAACAGACACACACATGCACACCACAAACAGACACACACACACACACACACACACACGCACCACAAACAGACAGACACACACACACACACACACACGTACACAAACAGACACACACACACACACAAACAGACACACACACACAAACAGACACACACACACAAATAAACAAACAGACACAGACAAACACACACAGACAAACAGACACAAATAAACAAACAGACACACACACACACAAACAGATAAACAAACGTGCACACACACACGCACACACCCACACACGCACCACAAACAGAAACACACATGCACAGACACACACACACACACACACCACAAACAGACACACAGACGCACACACACACACACCACAAACAGACATACACACGCACAGACACACAGACGCACACACACACACACACACACCACAAACAGACATACACACGCACAGACACACGCACACACCACAAACAGACATACACACGCACACACCACAAACAGACATACACACGCACAGACACACACACCACAAACAGACATACACACGCACACACCACAAACAGACATACACACGCACAGACACACACACACACACACACACACACACACACACACACATACACACGCACAGACACACACACACACACACACCACAAACAGACATACACACGCACAGACACACACACACACACACACACACACACACACACCACAAACAGACATACACACGCACAGACACACACACACACACCTCTTTTTCTGTGTTTTGTAATTCGGCTCTTTTGGCTGCAAGTCAACACACACACACACACACACACACACTGCATTATCGCTACTTCCTCTGATCATGCCAGTGAAGTCTGATTGGGGTCTAAAGGGCAGTTTATGATGAAACACTTACTGTGGTCAGCAGTTCAGAAATGTGAACTTTAAATGAGACTAAAAACGTGAAGAGTGCCAGAGTTCACGTAATAACTCATGACAACCATCCCTACGGTCAACAGGAGGTCACTGACCTCTCCCTTGGGCAGGATCTTCTGCTCGTCCAGTTTGAAGGCCGTGCCGATTTTGCGTCTGACGGTGGGCGGCTCCTCCCCAGGGTCCAGAGGATATTCTTTTGGAAGCTTTCCGGTCAGCTCCTGAAAAACACAAACACTCCTTGACCCTCGTACTAAACGTGTTGTGTGTGTTTATACATACAGGCGAGCATGATATTGAGACTCTCAGTAGCCCTGTTCTAGTGAGCCGTCTACCTAGGTGACATTTTTAGATATCAACCAAAATTTTGGTTAGGATGCTGTCTCAGAAGGTAGCTGCCTATGTAGACAATAGACAGTTCCCTTAATAAAAATACCAGCTGAACACGTGATGGTCTAGGCTGGTTTATGGCATTTAGTGCTGGTCCAGCTGATCCTTCTGATGAAGCTTGTAAAGATAATTTAAAGGCCTGGTGCAGACACCAGCAACCCAAAGATAACATAAGCTAGTGACTGGCATCGCTGATCTTTTTAGCAGGTTTATGTTATGCTGATGTTGTACAAAGGTTTCGATCCTCACCGCTTCTCTGATGCAGATGTTCTTCAGTTCCTCAATTCTCAGTCTGAGCGTCTCCTCCAGAGCTTCCTGTCTGGCCCTCAGAGCCGCCAACATGTCCTTCTTAGCGGTCTGGGAGCTGTCTGACTCCTGAGAGCCTACACACACACACACACACACACACACACACAGATCCGTGGATAACATTTGTAACACACAAACCAAATGTGTGACCAAGCGGTCAAAGATCAGAAACATTTAAAGGGCAAACCAGCATCAACAGCTCCAGACTTCATCTAAACAATTAGATTGACCTTCTCATTTAGTAAGAGGGTGTGTGCTTCACCTCTTCCGATACCCTGAAAGGGGCAGAATGTGTGTGCGCATTTCTGGACTGAATTGAACAAAGGGTCCCAACAGGGATACATTGTTTATCAAAGTGTGTGTGTGTGTGTGAGTGAGTGCGTATGTGTGCAAGTGTGTGTGTGTGTGTGTGTGTGTGTGTGTGTGCGTGCGTATGTGTGCAAGTGTGTGTGTGTGAGTGCGTATGTGTGCAAGTGTGTGTGTGTGTGTGTGTGTGAGAGTGAGTGCGTATGTGTGCAAGTGTGTGTGTGTGTGTGTGTGAGTGCGTATGTGTGAGTGAGTGCGTATGTGTGCAAGTGTGTGTGTGTGTGAGAGTGAGTGCGTATGTGTGCAAGTGTGTGTGAGTGAGTGCGTATGTGTGCAAGTGTGTGTGTGTGTGAGAGTGAGTGCGTATGTGTGCAAGTGTGTGTGTGTGTGTGTGTGAGTGCGTATGTGTGCAAGTGTGTGTGTGTGAGAGAGTGAGTGCGTATGTGTGCAAGTGTGTGTGTGTGTGTGTGTGTGAGTGCGTATGTGTGTAAGTGTGTGTGTGTAAGTGTGTGTGTGTGAGTGCGTATGTGTGCAAGTGTGTGTGTGTGTGCGCGCGCATGTCCGTGTGTGTGCGCATGTGTGTTGTGAGTGCGGGCGTGTGAGTGCGCGTGTGCATGTGTGTGCGTATGTGTGCATGCGCGCGTGCACCTCCGAGCATGCATGTGTGTTTGTGAGTGTGCGCGTGAGTGTGAGTGTGTGCTTGGGATGTTTACGGAGAAGTATTTATTTTATTTATTTTTTTGAACAGTGCCGAGGATATCATAACAATGTTTTCGTTTGAATGTCTACAGAAATGACCTCGGAAATAATGTCCATCACCATCTTTACAACACAATGCTCTGTTAAAGTGGTAGTTCACCCAAAAATGACAATACTGTCATCAGTTACATGTTGTTCCAAACCTGTATGACATTACTTTCTGTGGAACCTAAAAGAAGATGTTAGGTAGAATAGTAGACTCAGTCACCATTTACTTTCATTGCATACAATGATAGCAAATAGTGACTGACTCTGCTACTCTGCCTAACGTCTCCTTTTAGGTTCCTCGAGTAAGCGATAACTTTGGGACCATTTAGGACAGTTTTCTGCAGTGTATCTTGTCAGTGGAGTGCTTGCTGAGGAATGTGATTTGTCTAGTACGTCTGTTTGTGAGGGGGGATATTTTAGGGAATAAGAGAAGGGTCAGGAGTAATAGAGAGTGAACAGGACTGTCACTGTGAATCGAATGCACTACATATAGGATTCTGCTTTTGATTTTAAATATATGAACTGGAACTTGCAGCACTTGCATGTCAACATTAAGTTTATTTGATGGTGCTAGTCTATGCCAACCCTGACGTGAGACGGTTACCTTCTAGACACAACCACAGCGGACAGCACAAGACGAGTCTCATTCTTGCGTTCAAACGCAACTCGATGGAGCGCAAATCTGAAGTGTTTTTCCAAGTTTCAAAATACGTGTAACTTGACACCGCGTCCTAAAAACGGTATGATGATCAGATGATGCGACGCAACCGAAGTGAGACGCTCCAAAAGTGTACATCTGACGCAGGTGTACATTAATGCCTCTTTAGTCAATCAGTCCAAAATAGATTTAAAATAAGGGCTTTTCTATTTCAACTGCTTAAAGTATTGCTGTGGACTGAAGGCCAATGTTGTCTTATCAATGCCTTTTCTCCTCAATCTGGAACGCCCAATTCCCAAAGTCCTCGTGGTGGTGTAGTGTCTCGCCTCAATCCGGGTGGCGGAAGACAAATCCCAGTTGCCTCCATGTCCAAGACCATCAGTCTGCGCATCTGAACTCGTGGCTTGTTGAACGCGTTACCGCCGGAGACCTAGCGCGTGTGGAGACTTCACGCTATTCTCCGCGGCATCTCACCACACGCCCCACCGAGAGCGAGAACCACATTATAGCGACCACGAGGAGGTTACCCCATATGACTCTACCCTCCCTAGCAACTGGGCCAATATGGTTGCTAAGGAGACCTGACTGGAGTCACTCACCACACGCCCCACCGAGAGCGAAAACCACATTATAGTGACCACGAGGAGGTTACCCCATGTGACTCTACCCTCCCTAGCAACCGGGCCAATATGGTTGCTAAGGAGACCTGACTGGAGTCACTCACCACACGCCCCACCGAGAGCGAAAACCACATTATAGTGACCACGAGGAGGTTACCCCATGTGACTCTACCCTCCCTAGCAACCGGGCCAATATGGTTGCTTAGGAGACCTGACTGGAGTCACTCAGCACGCCCTGGATTCAAACTCGCGACTCCAGGTGTGATAGTCGTGGCGCTACCCGGGCCCCTTTCTCAGCAAATATTGATTTATGTGATTAATAAATCGAAATACCATGTAATTTATTCGCTTAAAAATCGACTGATAGGCCTAGTATATATACATACTCTATATACCGTATATCCCAGCCTGAAAGAACGAGGGAGGAATGTGGCAGGGTGGAGGGCGGGTCGTGATGATACACACCCGGTCCCGTATCAGGCTAATCAAGCCTCCGAGAGGGATAAAGGCCGACTGCGGAGGGTGGTGCGACAGAGAGAGAGAGATCGTTTACGGGCATGTCTGTCATGTGTGTTTGTGTCTTTGGTTTAAAAGTTTATCATTAAAATATTATTTATATCATCAAGCCGGTTCTCGTCTCCTCCTTGCCCTTAACCCCCTTTACACACCCTGAACACACAAGTCAATCAGAGAGTGTAAAGTCTCCTAGCTCACGTGTATGTGTGTGACAGAGGGAGACTTTAGCTGCAAAGAGCTTTTCCGCTCCGTCAGGTTTGGATCTGCTGAGTTGCCAAATAAACTGAGTCAAAGGGTCTCCGAGTGTCTCAGGGTGGGGTTCATGGGAACTCAAGTGGAGCAGAACTGTCCTTCAGTCAACCCATCAAGCAAAACTACTGCATGTGTGTTTAAGAAGGTCCCATGCCGCACGCACACGGTGCACAACTCTGTCGCTGGAACAGAGGGACATTGTTTTGAAGAGCCCCTCTCTGAATCCCACTATCCTTCCAGGCACTAAATATAGAGTGAAGGAGGTCCCCTGCATCGGGAGGATGGAACAGGTTCAAGGATAGCAGGACTAAAGCATCTGAGGGCTTAACAGAGCGATGACACACACACACACACACACACACACACACACACACACACACACACACGTGTTTTGGTCTGAATGCACAAACAAGCTCATAAAAGTGGAGACAACTTGAAATCCATTTACTTATTTAAAGGGACAGTTCACACATTTTTTACAATGGAAGTCAATGGGGGACAATTTTTGAACATTAAAATACTCACCATTTCTAAAGTATAGACACAAGACATAAACAATATGTGTGTTAATATGATTTTACTGTGATAAAATCATGCACTAAATCGCATCTGTGCAAAGTTAAAGCCAATTTTACAAATTCGTTACCATGACGATGTAATGTCAACAATGCCCAAAAACCTAAAATGACTAAAAACGATGATTTAAACAACTTTACATCTCAAATAATACATGAGTTTTAACCGTAGAATGGTTTTATTAAAATTATAAGCTTCACATTTCTGCCTTTAAACGGTCCAAAAATTGGCCCCATTGACTTACAATGGAAGTGCCTCACTGTAACCTCCATTTTTGCTTTTTTAAAGAAAAAGATGGATTTTAGCGGTAATCAACAAGGCTGAAGACAAATGGCCAAGATGAAAGCGGAGATCATGTGACTGACATCAGAGGAGTCCAGCTATGAGCACATTTAATTCTGCCGATCACACACCGTGTGTTTGATAACCGACACCACGGCAAGAGTCCAAAACCAGCATCATGACGAGCGGTTTACATACTCACCCCGCAGAAAAGTCACATATACCAACAAATACATGCACTTTATGACATCATCAATGCAGACAGACATAAACTTCACCTTTAATGGCAATGCTTTGCGATCCACGCGTGTGTCTGTGCGTTCTCACCTGAGGACAGCAGGCTTCCACTGCTACCACAGATGATCTTGCCTTTGCTGCCCATGTTGGCCAGTTTGGATGTCTTGAGGGTTCCGGTTTCGGTCAGGTCTATGGCGATCTCATTCAGACTGCGCGCTGCATGGATCTTACTCTGAGAAAGACAGAGACACGGAGATGTAGAGAGAGAATGATGTGACTGGATCTTCCAAGAGACAAGCATTCCACAGCTGTGTAACAGAATCCTTGCGCAAAATCAGACACAGATATTTGTGTGTGTGTGTGTTTGTGTGAGTGAGTGCGTGTGTGTGTGTGTGAGAGAGAGAGAGATAGCGTGTTTGTGTGTGAGTGTGCGCGCAAGTGTGCGTGTTTCTGTGTGAGTCTGCGCGTGAGTGTGTGCGAGTTTATGTTTGTGAGTGTTTGTGTGTGAGAGAGATAGCGTGTTTGTGTGTGTGTGTGTGCGCGAGTGTGCGTGTTTCTGTGCGAGTGTTTGTGTGTGAGTGTGCGCGCGAGTGTATGTTTGTGAGTGTGTGTGTGTGTCTGTGAGTGTGCACGTGAGCGTGTGTGTGTGTGAGAGTGTGCGTTTAAGTGTGTGTGTGTGTGTGAGAGCATATGTGAGTGTGTGCGCATGTGTGTGAGAGCGTGTGTGTGTTTGTGAGAGTGTGTTTGAGAGAGCATGTGAGAGTGTGTGTGAGAGTGTGTGTGTGTGTGTGAGAGAGAGCACGTGTGCACATGCGTGAGAGTGCACGCGAGTGTGTGTGTGTGTGTGAGAGAGAGAGCGTGAGAGTGCACGCGAGAGTGTGTGTGTGTGTGAGAGAGAGCGTGAGAGTGCACGCGAGAGTGTGTGTGTGTGTGTGTGTGTGTGAGAGAGCATGAGAGTGCACGCGAGTGTGTGTGAGAGTGAGCACGTGTGTGAGAGAGAGCGTGAGAGTGCACGCGAGAGTGTGTGTGTGTGTGTGTGTGTGTGAGAGAGAGAGCGTGAGAGTGCACGCGAGAGTGTGTGTGTGTGTGTGAGAGAGCGTGAGAGTGCACGCGAGAGTGTGTGTGAGAGAGAGCGTGAGAGTGCACGCGAGAGTGTGTGTGAGAGAGCGTGAGAGTGCACGCGAGAGTGTGTGTGTGTGTGTGAGAGAGCGTGAGAGTGCACCCGAGTGTGTGTGAGAGTGAGCACGTGTGTGAGAGAGAGAGTGAGAGTGCACGCGAGTGTGTGTGTGTGTGTGTGAGAGAGAGAGCGTGAGAGTGCACGCGAGAGTGTGTGTATGTGTGTGTGTGTGTGTGAGAGAGCGTGAGAGTGCACGCGAGTGTGTGAGAGAGCGTGAGAGTGCACGCGAGAGTGTGTGTGAGAGAGCGTGAGAGTGCACGCGAGAGTGTGTGTGAGAGCGTGAGAGTGCACGCGAGAGTGTGTGTGTGTGTGTGTGTGTGAGAGAGAGCGTGAGAGCGCACGCGAGAGTGTGTGTGTGTGTGTGAGAGAGCGTGAGAGTGCACGCGAGTGTGTGAGAGAGCGTGAGAGTGCACGCGAGAGTGTGTGTGTGTGTGTGTGTGTGAGAGAGAGCGTGAGAGCGCACGCGAGAGTGTGTGTGTGTGTGTGAGAGAGCGTGAGAGTGCACGCGAGTGTGTGAGAGAGAGCGTGAGAGTGCACGCGAGTGTGTGTGAGAGAGCGTGAGAGTGCACGCGAGTGTGTGAGAGAGAGCGTGAGAGTGCACGCGAGAGTGTGTGTGTGTGTGTGTGTGTGAGAGAGAGAGCGTGAGAGTGCACGTGAGAGTGTGTGTGTGTGAGAGAGAGCGTGAGAGTGCACGCGAGAGTGTGTGTGAGAGTGCACGCGAGAGTGTGTGTGAGAGAGAGCGTGAGAGTGCACGCGAGAGTGTGTGTGAGAGAGAGCGTGAGAGTGCACGCAAGAGTGTGTGTGAGAGAGAGCGTGAGAGTGCACGCAAGAGTGTGTGTGAGAGAGAGCGTGAGAGTGCACGCGAGAGTGTGTGTGTGTGAGAGAGAGCGTGAGAGTGCACGCGAGAGTGTGTGTGTGTGAGAGAGAGCGTGAGAGTGCACGCGAGAGTGTGTGTGTGTGAGAGAGCGTGAGAGTGCACGCGAGAGTGTGTGTGTGAGAGAGCGTGAGAGTGCACGCGAGAGTGTGTGTGTGTGAGAGAGCGTGAGAGTGCACGCGAGAGTGTGTGTGAGAGAGAGCGTGAGAGTGCACGCGAGAGTGTGTGTGAGAGAGAGCGTGAGAGTGCACGCGAGAGTGTGTGTGTGAGAGAGCGTGAGAGTGCACGCGAGTGTGTGTGTGTGTGTGTGAGAGAGCGTGAGAGTGCACGCGAGTGTGTGTGTGTGTGTGAGAGAGCGTGAGAGTGCACGCGAGTGTGTGTGTGTGTGAGAGAGCGTGAGAGTGCACGCGAGTGTGTGTGTGTGTGTGAGAGAGCGTGAGAGTGCACGCGAGTGTGTGTGTGTGTGTGAGAGAGCGTGAGAGTGCACGCGAGAGTGTGTGTGTGTGTGAGAGAGCGTGAGAGTGCACGCGAGAGTGTGTGTGTGTGAGAGAGCGTGAGAGTGCACGCGAGAGTGTGTGTGTGTGAGAGAGCGTGAGAGTGCACGCGAGAGTGTGTGTGAGAGAGAGCGTGAGAGTGCACGCGAGAGTGTGTGTGAGAGAGAGCGTGAGAGTGCACGCGAGAGTGTGTGTGTGAGAGAGCGTGAGAGTGCACGCGAGAGTGTGTGTGTGAGAGAGCGTGAGAGTGCACGCGAGTGTGTGTGTGTGTGTGTGTGTGTGTGAGAGAGCGTGAGAGTGCACGCGAGAGTGTGTGTGTGTGAGAGAGCGTGAGAGTGCACGCGAGAGTGTGTGTGTGTGAGAGAGCGTGAGAGTGCACGCGAGAGTGTGTGTGTGTGAGAGAGCGTGAGAGTGCACGCGAGAGTGTGTGTGAGAGAGAGCGTGAGAGTGCACGCGAGAGTGTGTGTGTGAGAGAGCGTGAGAGTGCACGCGAGTGTGTGTGTGTGTGTGTGTGAGAGAGCGTGAGAGTGCACGCGAGTGTGTGTGTGTGTGTGAGAGAGCGTGAGAGTGCACGCGAGTGTGTGTGTGTGTGTGAGAGAGCGTGAGAGTGCACGCGAGTGTGTGTGTTTGTGAGTGTGTGTGTTTGTGAGTGTGTGTGTTTGTGAGTGTGTGTGTTCAAGCAGCGATGATGATTGCTGAAAGTTGGTAGTCTAGACGGTTAAAGGACTTTTCATCCTTTTATCACTCCAGAGAAATAATGTAAGTGTGCGTCTCGTCCTTTGTGTCATTAACATTGTATGTCTGAACCTGCTATAACATGGAAGATTTACTCTTACACAATCGTTAAATTAAAGTGAAACCGGAGCGATCTGCATTCACTATCAACGTTTATTTGTTTGTTTATATTTTTGCGGGAGTTTGCCGTGAGCCTCTGCTGACAGTGAGCAAATCAGAGCGTTTGAGAAGCACTTCAGGAATGGAGCTGATCTGGTCTGCAGTGCGGCTCAGTGTTTTACATTTACATTTATGCATTTGGCAGACACTTTTATCCAAAGTGACTTACAGTGCACTTATTACAGGGACAATCCCCCCGAAGCAACCTGGAGTTAAGTGCCTTACTCAAGGACACAATGGTGGAGACTGTGGGGATCAAACCAGCAACCTTCTGATTACCAGTTATGTGCTTTAGCCCACTACACCACCACCGCTCACATTCATGCGAGTGCTGCTCAGAGTTCAACTGAATGACACACAAATGCGCCATTGATGGCATTTAAATATTTATTTAAAATTCCCTTATCTGCACATTAAATGTGATTGGAATTAGAAGTGCACAATAATCACAGTTCTCAAATAACCGATCAGACAATTATTTAATAATAAAATACAAGAACGCCCAATCTGATGCGAAACACATTTCGAACCTCAGAGAAAACAGGGTTGCAGCAGATGTTTTTAGACTTTTTAAGACCAGTTTTAAGACCATTATATAAACAAATACAACTTAGAGGTCAACCAATATTGGATTGTGCTGATGCGATAATGCGTTGAAAGAAAGCCAGTTAGTCTGTCAATAGTTTTAATTTAAATTGATTGTCTATATTAAATGTTCTTAGGCTTTCCTTCCTGTGATGGGGACAAACGGAGAGAGGCTAAAAGACTCCAAATGTAATTAAATTCCAGATGCACTTTAGGAGGGACTTCTAACTCCAAAGGCACTTTAACGTTGAAATACACAGAGGACTCTTATTTTGAAATGTTTGAGCGTCACTGATTCCAGCTGCTCATGGTATATATAATGTGCACTCCTACAATGTATTACAATATAAACAATTACAGGTAAACAGTGTCATATTGCATCATCATCAACATTTGATCTTTAGTGATAGCTTTTCATAAATGTCCGATATGTCCATGAGAAAATACAACAGTGTCATTTTCACTCTGACGGACGCAGCACATGCATTATTTAATTAAATAGTATTTTTTTTTTTTTTTTTTAAAGTTTGATAATCACATTAGGTCATATCATGATTCCTGTCTTTCCACCCCCAAATTGAAGACCTCTCAAAAATAAAGACTTTTGTATTTGTATCATTTAAGACTTTTTATGACCTTACATTTTGGAAAACTGAATTTAAGACATTTTCAGGCTTTTTAAGGATCCGCGGGAACTCTGGAAAAACAAACACACACCTTGCTCTGCTTTCGGTCCAGGTAGAACTGGTGCTGGCTGATGGCCATGGCCCAGATGGACTTGATGAGGGTGGGACAGGCGTACCAGGTGTGCACGGCGATGCCACTGTGGCCAAACGTCCTCCGCGTTACCGACGCCCTGCAGTTGGACCGAACACAAACCGACTTTATATGCACTGAATCATAGAACAGTGTCAGAGCATAAACAAATGTCAACATCAATTCTAAAGCATAGTAAAATAGCAGAGACACACACACACACCAGTGTTTCCAATTGACCCGTTTCAGTGACGTCACGTTTCCCCCGCAGCCGCCATATTGGTGACCAACCGCGGGAGGAAACAATGACGATATGAAGAAAAACGTTGCTTATGAGCCACGCCAAGTCACAGGAAATGTTCGCACGGGTCGACAGCCCAAATATTACTAAATTGAACTTTCACGGACATATAAAGATATTTTATCCACGATTCATCCGCGGACGCAGGCTAGATGTCCGATTACAACCGCGAGTGAACACGCCCACCAGTACATCACCGTAAACGTCTCTCATTCAGAAGTCTCAAAACCATCTTTGAGGATCCCCTGTTATGAACTTAAGAGCTTCTTTTAATTCCTGAAGAAGGTTTTTGTCGCATCTCAGCGCAGCATAATGAAGGTATATGAAATAGGCACAGCGGACATACAGTGACGTCACATGAAACGGGTCTGTTTTTGTAACGCGGAACCCCGGTTGAGCCATTTGTACATGTACATATACGTTACTAATCGATAGAATCGTTATTAAATTAATTATCGTTTAGTTTGATGTATGCGGCAAGCACGGAGAAGCTCCGTCAGTGACGTCACTTTACAGCCCAGTGAAAATGTGTTGCGTGACGAAACTCATTTGAAAATCAACGGACAAGCTGAAGCGGGAAAAGCAAAACACAAGATGCGCATCCACGTCAATCAAACCCATCCCAATGGAGACAGGGAGCATCTCTTTGATTAAACTTGTGTAACAATAATGTTATCAATTGTGCAGCTTTCATTGATGAGATCATTTCTGCTGACATGTAATACAATGAGCACCAGTACGAGAGCACGAGAATGACTCTGCACTGCGTTTACAGATTATTATATTATATTAAACTATATGTAATGCTGAATATAATGTATAATAATGCTAATGGTCCTGACACATATTGTTGAAAATAATATTGTATAAACATTTAATCAGGGACAATAGTATTTTAAAGCCTAAAATATTCATTTAAAATACTTTATGTATGTAATCAGTGACAAGCATATATGTAACAGGGCTGGACTGGTAATCTGGCATACCGGGCATTTTCCCAGTGGGCCGACGCACTTTGGGGCCGATTAGGGGCGGACTGGCCATCAGTAGAACCGAAACGGGCCGAATGGGCCACAAATGGCGCTGCGATATGCAGAAAAGGACAGCGAACGCAATGAATAGAACTGTTTGCATATGTACTGAAATTAATAATAATAAATTAAAATGTAACTTTTCATGATTCAGGCATTGTTCAGTATTCAAATTTTGCTAGAGTATAGAATCATGAATTCAGTAATGTAAATCGAACCAAATCCTTACGTCCTTTATCAATTCTGTTTTTAAAAAAGAATAGTTTAATAAAATACAGAAAAAAACAAATGTTTTTATCCGATTCGTCGAATAATCGCAGATTAATCGAATAATCGCCGATTAATCGATTATCAAAATATTAGTTTAAAACATACAAATAAATGATATTTTTAGTCAAAAACAATAAAACAACATATTTTAATTGAAATATAATTTATTACAAAAAACATCAATACTTGTTGCAAATGAATAACGGGATTTATTTTATGGTGGATTCTGGAAGGCAGTGCAGGAAACACTGATACACAACTGTGGGAAGTTGCTAAGCAACCGATTGCTTAGCAACCGTAAACAGCCTACAGTTATGCTAATGAACTGGGAGACGAGGTGAAATAGGTTCTTATTATTTAGTAGTATTATTATTTGTTATGTAAGGAATAATTGACAACGGACTGTTGAATTACTGAAAAATAATCCACACCCCGAGGTGGTAATACGGCCACGATGCGGAGCAACATCCGTTCCGTAGTCCATTAACCGCTCCGTGTTCGCTCCATGGCAACATTAGCGCCTAACTACCTTTCCACTGTGAAGTTATTTCAGTATGCTTTTTAATATCACAAACTTTCATGCAGGTGTATTAAATGAAACATAAATACACAATACTAGAAGAAAAGCTACTATGTGCTTTATTAGTACACTAACATTAGCCCAAGACTAAATTAAATCATTTTATAGCTTACTTTTGAAACATATCATCAGCATTCTCTGGGTTTGATCAATTAAATAAAATGCTAGATGCAAAAAAAAAAACACAAAAAAACCATGAAATTAAAAATATAAATTACTAAACAATATTTTTTTTAAAATACCAGAACAAAAACAAAACATGTTTCAAAATTAAATTAAATTAATAAATTACCAAAAAAAAAGAACATTAAATTAAAATATAAATTACCAAATGAAAAAATATAAATAAATTACCAGAACAAAAACAAAATATTAAATTAAGACAAATTAAGTTAACAAAAAAACATGAAATTAAATAAAAAATATAAATTACCAAACGAAAAATAATAATAATTACCAAAACAAAACATGAAATTAATAAATTACCAAAAAAAAAACAAAAAAAAACAAAACATTAAATTAAATTAAAAATATAAATTACCAAATGAAAAAATATAAATAAATTACCAGAACAAAAACAAAAGATTAAATTAAAGCAAATTACGTTAACAAAAAAACATTGAATTAAATTAAAAATATAAATTACCAAATGAAAAAAATAAAATAATAATTACCAGAACAAAACATGAACTTAAATAAAATTAATAAATTACCCCCCAAAAAAATCATTATTTGTCCTAAGTATCATTGCCTATTTATTTTTATTATTGCACTTCTTTTAATTTTCCTCGCTCTATAATTCTGTGAACAAAAAACAAATACATTCTCAGAATGTTCCACACTTTTTTCCTCTATTCGCATTTTATATATATATATATATATATATATATATATATATATATATATATTTACATGGCAAATGATTAAAGTCAAACTGCAATATTAACATGTGGATTTGTTCAGTTGGTGTTTTGCATCGTTAAAAGTTAATATGCGGGATATAATAGCATAGTAGTGTTAAACACTGTTTAACACATGAGGAATTATTGCATTATGGTCCGTTAACAGGTGTTTTGCCCGTGATGGAGCATTAGTGGAGCGCTCTTGGAGCGAGAGAAAACAACGACGCTACGATTTTTTAAAAACCCGCTCCTCGCTCCAGGCAAAATCAGTCTCTCGAACGCATGCGCAGACCGACCGCTGCTCTCGCGTAACATCGGCCATGCTCAGATCTTTTGTTGTTTATGTCATACGCTAACTATGGGGGGATTCAGAGAACTAGCATAGCATAAATACTTTTGATGATGTACAATTGATATATACATATTTATGCTATTTTTTTTAAAGTAAATTATTCTATATTTTTGATGCTGATCTCATAGCATGGGCCAAGTGTTGATTAGCGATGGTCTAGTGCGTTACTGTTTTTGAAATAACCTTTATTCATGCTCTTAAACGCGGTTTATACGCGCACGTCTAGACATTTAACAATAAACAACATAGTTGTAACGAAAGTTACTTTGATGTATAAAGCGAACTCTCTTTACGTGCAAATTTAGGATGATAAACAATCAAATCCATGACTTAGCGGCACGCTAACGTGAACTGGTGAACTTAGCAGATACGTAACAATCCAGACCGTTCTGCAAAGTATCTGCTTAACATGCCACACACAGCGTAGCACACATACGTAAACACACGCCATTTACACTGGTCAGAGCTTGCACACGTGTGTGTCGTCCCATCTGTCCTGTGATGGGCTTTATAAAAGCCTCCAGGCCTCTGTAAATACCCTCCATCCACTCCTCGCTCTCCACTGGGACTAAGATAAACAGCAGACCCTCGTGTTCTGACTCTTATCAAAACCCCATTACTCTGAGTGTGTGTGTGTGTGTGTGTAAGCATCCGCCATGACTCTAATTGAATGACACTGAAAGTAACAAGAACAAAAAATACATCAGATTCCCACACGCCGCAAAATAAACAGATTGTTTCATCTTCCTAAACTGTTTTGCTCTCTTTCATGTCTTTTATTCCTGTGGTCTCCTACATTGTTTGAACTGCTTTCTTGTTCGTGTCGTTTCTGGGCTGTCGTGGTGGTTGTTTGAACAGTGTGAATGAGGCGGTTTATCTGTCAGCATCTGAGGCAGCGTGTGCTGCTGCTTTTGGCAGTGTCTGCTCTTCTAAAGAGGCTAACCAGCCGTCGGCACGCACTGATGATGTCATGAGGGCCTGATTAAACCCAAAACACATCCCAATCATGACCGAGAGAGAGAGAGAGACAGCTGGAGAGTCAGAAAGAGGAGGGTGGAGGATAGCTCTGTATGTTTTTGTTCCTGTTGCATTTCTACCCTCCTCTCCAGAGGGCACAGGAGGTAAGAGATTTCTATCCAATAACAAATAGCTTTGCTTAGTGAGCACTTGTGGGACACAAGCCAACTCCTGGCCATCCAGAGGCAACTAGTAACATTTACCCCAAAGTGTTTCTCTACTGGAAATTTAGTCAAAGTTTGATATATTTCCAAGTTCAAACCCGCCATTGGCGCATGGATGTCCACCTGTTCTCACTCTTGCATCAAGCGGGAACACGACCCTTTTGAAAATACTAAATACTATTTCCCTAAACGAGAAGTCATATCGTTACCTATAAATGTCCATATTGATGGTATGTGTGAACA
The DNA here is from genome assembly GCA_032164185.1 of Moxostoma hubbsi. Lineage (NCBI taxonomy): Eukaryota > Metazoa > Chordata > Actinopteri > Cypriniformes > Catostomidae > Moxostoma > Moxostoma hubbsi. The sequence continues at coordinate 165,001 of JAVLUX010000168.1, read as the reverse complement.
GAGCCATTAGATTACTGGATTCAGTTCGTACAAGGTCAGCAGTAAACTAGAGTGCTTTTATTCATCCACATGGAAGAAATTTGCCAAAAGCTTAAAGGAACAGTGAGCGATACGGTCAAGTACGATAAAACCACCTGCCTCCTTCGGGAACGACTCAGGGATGGATTATGACTTGCAAAGGCCCTGGGGCCAAATGTCTACCAGTGGTGTTTGCCCAAAAGTTGTTGAGTGTGGGGGGGTGGGGGGGGGTCGTTTGCTCAAAAGTTGAGTGAGTGAGGGGGGGGGGGGGGGGGGGGGGGGGTGTTCGTTTTCATTGTTGATGGGTTTTCGAGCGAAAGGATAGCCAAACTGGATCATGCAACCTTAAAACCCAGACCCCCGGACAGTCAAGGCCCCAATGGCACGGTCGGTAATCCATCCCTGGAATGCACAGACCGCTTTGTAGCTATAAAGGTTGAAAACTGTCCTTTTCAGCCACAGATAGCATCTCCGCCTTCGAATGCTAGCAACATCATTTTGTTCACTGTAGTTCATCAGTCTTATTTGAAGTAGTTGCATATGCTGTCATTGAGTCTCGAGCAACTGGATAAATGTCAACATTTGCCCAAAAATGTAACACAGCACCAACATTACCGACGGCATACGTTCAGATCACAACACCCCGCCATGTTTTCAAACAAGAAGCCTACATTTCAAGCGCAGCCTTGCAGATGTCATTTATATCAGGAAGACTCGCAGACTTGAGTGAAATTTAAGACGACATTATTTGATGAATAGTAAACAGAAAAGTAATGTCTCTCTTTGGCGTAAGCCCCGTCTGGCGGTCCGAAGAAGTTGTACTCGGAACCGTCATATCCTGCTGGAGATAGGAGGCAGGGGCGAGGAGGCTACCCCCGTGCAGGACGAGACTCAACAGGTGGTGCTGGGGTGGAGGAGGTTGCCATGTTAGCACACTGAATCAGCAATGTGATTGTGAGCAGACTTATAAAGCAATGGCTTATATGTGATTGGCTGGGAGTTACCCAGCTAATGGTGCGATGATGTACAGCTGCTAGTCTTCCCGCTAGAACTACGCTGTGCTCACATTTCTCGGCAAACACCATCACAGAGTTTAATGGCATTTGGTGCTGATTTGTGAAGTTTTCCTTGGACTGACATGGCATATAATTTTAGTCAATGAAAATAACATTTGAGTTAATGATAATGTGCTAAATAAGAAAGTAAACAAACAAAAAAGGCAAAACTGTAAGAGACGGAAACAACATTCACAACCAACCTGTGTATTCACATGCAAGTTTTAATATTACATTTAATGTATCTTGTAAAAATACTGATCTCAAGTATCTAGGATGCTTGACTCCTAACTCACACCGCTCAAGCGGGGAAATCCTCAACATACTTTTTAATTAAAATAATTTAATTATTGTCATTATGCATATTTCTCGCCATGTCTTCATTAACGCTGCTGACAAAGTCCTCTGTCAACAAGTATATTGGACACTAATTTCACTGACGAGATTAACTTTTACATTCTTTGGTCAGTGCTGTCACTTTTACTTCTAACGTTCCCAAATGCAACGTTTTCACAGTGGAATAATCTTGTGGAATCCAAAAGAAAAGACACGAGGAACCATAACAGAAAGCCAACCAACCAACACAACAGCTAAGATCTTTCAACCACATGCAATGTTCCATGACATCCAAACAAACCTGTCTTTCAAACACACCTGTATGTGTGAGCGAGCATGAGCGGTCTGTAATATAGACTTACCTTCTCGGGTCATGGACTTCCACTGAGAACTTCTTCTCCCTGAAGTACAGATTCTCCAACTGTCTCCATTGGAACACCTGCGGAGAGGAGAGAACGCTTTTACAACATTCCCAAAACCTCAATCAAACATTCCAGGGATGGTTCTGCGAAGTCTTCAGACTGCAAACTCCATCCAGGTCATAAACTACTGGAGCAGCCACAGAAGAAGAGAATCCTGAATCCAGAGCGAAGCCCAAGTCAGGTTGTGTTTGACTTTTCTGTGGACTTTTGAGAATCTCGGCGACACTCCAGTCCTGCTGACTCTGTGTGTAAAACCCTCCTTAAGCAGAGGGGAACAATGAGTCCTCCTCTCTGTGTGTGTGTGTGTAGAAAGAGTAAGAGTGTTTGAATCAAGTCTCATAGAGAGAGTGAGAGAGAGAGATGGAGAGAGAGGGGGCTAGGGAGGAGTCATCCCCCCTCCCCATCCTCTCCTTCCTTTGGGACACACACTTCCTGTGTGGGCGGGGTAATGGAGAGTTCATAGTGATGACCGTGTGTTTGTGTGTGTGGTGTAGTAACCCCTCCACCTCTTTCCCCCTCACTCAGTCAAGAAACCGGGTTCTGGTTCTCATTACACACCAGCAAACACACATATGGTTGTCTATGGTAAACACACTGGACTCCTGGAGCCATCAGCTGAACAGACGCAAAGAAAATGCAAAGGAGAGCGAATGGAAAGTGTACAGATCTGCGGTCTCTGAAACTATAGAGAAACCGAGAGAGAGTATAAAACAGCAGGGAGAACCACTATACACTCGCTCCAGGATATATATAAAAGAGCTAAACTATCAATTAAGTCCGTAATTACTCTGTTAATAGTCATTAACGGGACTTTGTATGCAAGAGTTCTTTGGCAAAACCCTTGATGTATGGAGAAGGAGGTAAATGAAGGACAAGGAAAAATGGAGAAAGGATGAGAGTGGAGAGAGAAAGGGAGGAGAGGTTAGCTTAAAAAGCCCAAGAATTTTAGGAGCCTGGGAAAACAATGGACAGATGAAGGAAGAAGGGAGGGAAGGAACACAATTACACACACACAGAAGTATTTCCACATATACATAAACCCGGTTGGGAATCAACTGATGGTTCTTTTTCGGAAATTCCATTTGATACAAATGTTGCAAATGAATGATTTTGATGATGTTCTGTTCCGTTAACCCTTCTTGTGGGTCTGTATACCTTAGCCGATGCAGAACAGTGGGACAGTGTGCTAAAATTATGCAAAACATGTAGAGACGTACACAAAACATGTAGATTCTGATCTAAATAATCGAATATCGATACTGGCACACAATTTTCTATCAGAGTGTCCCAAGTGGAAACCATTAAATTCCTTCCACTTCCTTTCCCTATCACAGGGACAGTGCCGCCAAACAGCAAAGAGATGTTGCTGGTGTTAAGGTAACGTTTCTTGGTGTTTATGAGACTCTTTGAAGGTCTCATGAGACAAACATGACCTCACACACGACCTCAACACTTTCAAAACAACTTTCATTATGAAGATACCGATCTCACTCTCTCTCTCTCTGCACTTTTCCTTAAAGGACAAAGGAGAGGAAAATTCCATGACATCTAAATACTTTACACTCTGTTGTTATAAGAGCTAATGAGGCATGGAGCATTAACCACACCAGAGTATTTTTGGCACAGTGAGATGGAAGTGGGCTTCAGCGCTTGTTGTGGATTGAGACAATCTGCTCGCATCACTAACTCAAAGTGTGTGTGAGTTTGGGGCGTGCAGTCACGAGAGGCTGTCTTTTAAGTTGTAGTAAGTGCCCTGTGATGTGCTTACGTGCTGATTCCTGGTTAGTTCCAGCACGTTTCTCACTGACAGCTGAACCGTGTTCTAGGCCTCGTGTTTGTTCTTGCTCTCGGTCAGATATACCCTACATCATGGGTTTGATCACTGTCAGATATACCCAACATCATGGGCTTGATCTCTGTCAGATATACCCTACATCATGGGCTTGATCTCTGTCAGATATACCCAACATCATGGGCTTGATCTCTGTCAGATATACCCAACATCATGGGCTTGATCTCTGTCAGATATACCCAACATCATGGGCTTGATCTCTGTCAGATATACCCAACATCATCGGCTTGATCTCTGTCAGATATACCCAACATCATGGGCTTGATCTCTGTCAGATATACCCTACATCATGGGCTTGATCTCTGTCAGATATACCCAACATCATGGGCTTGATCTCTGTCAGATATACCCAACATCATGGGCTTGATCTCTGTCAGATATACCCTACATCATGGGCTTGATCTCTGTCAGATATACCCTACATCATGGGCTTGATCTCTGTCAGATATACCCTACATCATGGGCTTGATCTCTGTCAGTTATACCCTACATCATGGGCTTGCTCTCTATCAGATATACCCTACATCATGGGCTTGATCTCTGTCAGATATACCCAACATCATGGGCTTGATCTCTGTCAGATATACCCTACATCATGGGCTTGATCTCTGTCAGATATACCCTACATCATGGGCTTGATCTCTGTCAGTTATACCCTACATCATGGGCTTGCTCTCTATCAGATATACCCTACATCATGGGCTTGATCTCTGTCAGATATACCCTACATCATGGGCTTGATCTCTGTCAGATATACCCTACATCGTGGGCTTGCTCTCTGTCAGATATACCCTACATCGTGGGCTTGCTCTCTGTCAGATATACCCTACATCGTGGGCTTGATCTCTGTCAGATATACCCTACATCATGGGCTTGCTCTCTGTCAGATATACCCTACATCGTGGGCTTGATCTCTGTCAGATATACCCAACATCATGGGCTTGATCTCTGTCAGATATACCCTACATCATGGGCTTGCTCTCTGTCAGATATACCCTACATCGTGGGCTTGATCTCTGTCAGATATACCCTACATCGTGGGCTTGATCTCTGTCAGATATACCCTACATCGTGGGCTTGATCTCTGTCAGATATACCCAACATCATGGGCTTGCTCTCTGTCAGATATACCCTACATCATGGGCTTGATCTCTGTCAGATATACCCTACATCATGGGCTTGCTCTCTGTCAGATATACCCTACATCATGGGCTTGCTCTCTGTCAGATATACCCTACATCATGGGCTTGATCTCTGTCAAATATACCCTACATCATGGGCTTGATCACTGAAAAAAAGTTTAAACCCAGTCCTGGAC
>JAVLUX010000168.1:147500-150000 GCA_032164185.1 Moxostoma hubbsi | reverse complement strand
GTGGCCCAGAGCAGGCTTAACTCGGCCGTGTAAAGACGGTTCCAGTCATAACTCAATTTTGACAAAAATCTGCAGGGAGTAGCTTCATGGGAAGACGTTACCGCTCGTTTACGCTGTACTGCTTTGATAAGACTTTACCTTATAGATGCATGACTTTGCATTGAGGAAGAACAGCTCTACTGTGGCATTGTCCTTCAGATAAGAGATGCTTTCGATGTAGAACCTGCCGAAGAACAAGATATCATCAACATGTCAGCATGACATCACAAGTGAGGAGTCGATAGACATGCAGAATCAAAGGCCAACCACTAGAGGGCGCCATAAACATTCATTTATAAATTCTCCAATCCTCCGTTCTGCTACAACCTACAAATGTAAAAACAAAACCTATTGTGCAAGCTTTAGATTAGCATTTAGCTCTCAGATTAGGGCAAGTGGGAACTATAACAGACAATCCATTGGCTCAAGTTGTGGCATTCACACAGCCACACAAACCCAGACGGGACCTGATAAAGGTGTTAAGATGGGTTTGGGTCAATTACATCACGTATAACTTTGGGTTTGTGTGGACTTTGTGCATTAGCATAAACATACAATTTGATTGTACTGGTCGGTCCCGTCAAATGGTCTCCTTTAAAGGCCCAGTTCAGGTTTCGATTTAATACCCATGCAGACCTACAATACATACAAGCGATGATATGACTTTGAATATACAATAAGGCATACAATGAAAGACATATGACACATAGAGGGAGTCCATGATTGGTTATTTAGAGAGTAAGTCCAGTGTTTTAGAGAGAGAGCGAGAGAGATTAAAGTGATTAAACTGTATTGACAGCTGGTTTAATTTGAGATGTCTTGAACGCATCAAAGACTTCAGCTCTCTCCAATCAATAGCCAAATCATGGGAAGAGACAAAGATCACACTCACATCCACAAACCGATGTACACCAAACAACATGCCTGCGTTATAAAGCTCCTCCAGTCCAGTTTAAACAGCACTGACATGCAATAAATACAAGGCCTTGCTCTTTGCATTGGTCATATTTTGAAGCAGCAGCAATAAAAATCTAAATAAATCAGCCCTCCCAGTAGATATTTGCTTACGCTCAGCAAGCCTCATTAACACTCGGCTGTTGCCGTGGCTCTCAAATTGATTGGGGTGTTAATGAGGGAAACGGTAGATTCTGATTGGCTGCACCATTGCTAGCTTTGCTAATGAAATAATATGCAAATGTGCTTCTTGTCTTTCTCCCTGTGGATTATTATAACTGCTTGAGTTTCAAAATCAAGTGAGCTGCCTAACTAGAGAGCACTTTCAGCATCATAGGCGTATTGAAATTTATCATCTGAAGTGTCGTCAACAATATTGATTAATTTTTACATTAATCTACCTCAATAATCGTCGTTTAGGCTATGTTCCCACTGCTGGCAAATCAGATCTTTTCAGGCAGACTGTCCGCACTATTAATTGCAAGTGATCAAATCAGATTTGCACGTTCAGACATAACCAACCAAGTTTCGGCCGTTCGGACCAGAGTCTGATATGGGACACGTTCAATGAGCGCTAGATGCATGCCGGTTAGTTTAGGAGTGTTGGCCGTTCGGACCAGAGTCTGATATGGGACACACTCAAGGAGCGCTAGATGCATGCGGGTTAGTTTAGGAGTGTCGGCCGTTCGGACCAGTGTCTGATATGGGACACGCTCAAGGAGCGCTAGATGCATGCGGGTTAGTTTAGGAGTGTCGGACGCATACGGGTCAGTTTAGGAGTGTCGGCCGTTCGGACCGGTGTCTGATATGGGACACGCTCAAGGAGCGCTAGATGCATGCCGGTTAGTTTAGGAGTGTTGGCCGTTCGGACCAGAGTCTGATATGGGACACACTCAAGGAGCGCTAGATGCATGTGGGTCAGTTTAGGAGTGTCGGCCGTTCGGACCAGTGTCTGATATGGGACACGCTCAAGGAGCACTAGATGCACACGGGTCAGTATAGGAGCGTCGGACGCATACGGGTCAGTTTAGGAGTGTCGGCCGTTCGGACCAGAGTCTGATATGGGACACGCTCAAGGAGCGCTAGACGCATGCGGGTCAGTTTAGGAGTGTCAGTCGTTCGGACCAGAGTCTGATATGGGACACGCTCAAGGAGCACTAGATGCACACGGGTCAGTATAGGAGCGTCGGACGCATACGGGTCAGTTTAGGAGTGTCGGCCGTTCGGACCAGAGTCTGATATGGGACACGCTCAAGGAGCGCTAGATGCATGCCGGTTAGTTTAGGAGTGTTGGCCGTTTGGACCAGAGTCTGATATGGGACACGCTCAAGGAGCGCTAGATGCATGCCGGTTAGTTTAGGAGTGTTGGCCGTTCGGACCAGAGTCTGATATGGGACACACTCAAGGAGCGCTAGATGCATGTGGGTCAGTTTAGGAGTTTCGGACGCATACGGGTCAGTTTAGGAGTGTCGGCCGTTCGGACCAGTGTCTGATATGGGACACGCTC
>JAVLUX010000168.1:137500-140000 GCA_032164185.1 Moxostoma hubbsi | reverse complement strand
GCCCGCCCACGCCCTCCTACTCGTATTTGAAATCAGTCACATTTGGGGTTAAATTTTGGTTAGGATGCTTCCTCTGAGACTGTAATTACTGTCTTCACTCAACAAGACTTCCTTCAGATCTTGTTTTACAGTTTCTATTATCTTGTGTTTGACCAAGTAATGTAACGTTGTAAGGCATTAAATCTGCCAGTGTTTTGCGAGACATTTGGCTTTCTCGTACCACATCAATCAATTGGCATGTTTAATCTAGTCATTCGGAGCAATGTGCTGTGAAACGGCTCACTTCCTCAATTAGCCAATGCAAGTGTGTGTGTGTGTGCGTTTGTGGTAAGAAGAGGAAGTGGGTTTTATTATATGACCACAACCTTCAATCTCGACCCTAGTGTGTGTTTGACACAATAAAGTGTCCTAATACTCAAATCGTGTCGGTTTTCTTTAAAAAAAATGGCGCCATGTTTTCTCTCTGGCTCTGTTTGGCCTCCAGACTTGATTATGACAGTTACTGATTTCGTAATATGTTTAGAGTCTCTGAAATGTGCAGATAAGCAGGATAAAGCCCAATTAATATCCTGTTAGTGTGTATTGAGGGCCATCAATATGAGCGCTGGATGGTTTTAAAAGAGTCACTTTGGGTTGGCTATCATCTCCTCTCTGCCATTACACTCAGTCAGGCTGATTCGAATCACAGACTTATGTTTCCGCAATAAAGGAGAATGTGATAGCGTGTGTGGCCGTGAGGAGGAATATCCGGACTCTTGTGATTTAATATCATTAAACCGTCGGCGTCTGAGCAGGAGATCGGGAGATCGGGGCGAGAGTGATGACCAAAACATGTGCCGTAAGGTCTCGTCAGTTCCAGATCACAGAGATGAGGGTTATGAGTCACGATTGTTTTGTTTATCACTGTGAAAAATCACTGCATGTTCATCCCGTGGAAATGCAGGGAATGCAGACTTGATACAGAACAACTTGGTAACACATTTAAACATCCAATGCGTTCAGTGAGCTGCGGAATGCTACGCTAATGCTAAAGACGCTGACTAGCACACATAGAGTCGCGAGGTCGAATCCAGGGCGTGCTGAGTGACTCCAGTCAGGTCTCCTAATCAACCAAATTGGCCCGGTTGCTAGGGAGGGTAGAGTCACATGGGGTAACCAAATTGGCCCGGTTGCTAGGGAGGGTAGAGTCACATGGGGTAACCAAATTGTCCCGGTTGCTAGGGAGGGTAGAGTCACATGGGGTAACCAAATTGGCCCAGTTGCTAGGGAGGGTAGAGTCACATGGGGTAACCAAATTGGCCCGGTTGCTAGGGAGGGTAGAGTCACATGGGGTAACCAAATTGTCCCGGTTGCTAGGGAGGGTAGAGTCACATGGGGTAACCAAATTGTCCCGGTTGCTAGGGAGGGTAGAGTCACATGGGGTAACCAAATTGGCCCGGTTGCTAGGGAGGGTAGAGTCACATGGGGTAACCTCCTTGTGGTGGTGATTAGTGGTTCTCGTTCTCGGTGGGGTGTGTGGACACACACAAACACACACACTTATAGACACAGACACAAACACACACACACACACACACAAAAAAAACACATACACGCAAACAGACACACACACACACACACACAAAAACAAACACACACACACACACACACACACACACACAAACACACTCACTTATAGACACACACACAAACACACACACACACACAAAACACACACACGCAAACAGACACACACATACACACACACACACACACACACACAAACACACACACACATAAAAACAAACACACACACACAAAGACACACACACACATAAAAACAAACACACACACACACAAAAAAACAAACACACACACACACAAACACACACAAAAATAAACACAAAAACACACACACACACAAAAAAAAACAAACACACACACACACACACACACACACACACAAACACCCACACAAACACAAACTCACACATACACATAAAAACAAACACACATACACACACACACATACACACAAACACCCACACAAACACACAAAGACAAACACACACACAAACACACAAACACAAACACACACGGTGCGAATGATGCCGGGCGGCGCGAATGAAGCAAATGGCGTGACTCGAACACGCATTTTTCAACTCGAGCGAAAAGTCCGCATGACGCGTTGCCGCGAAAGTCTATCAGCATTGAGATTGTCCGGATGTCACTGACGTAGTAGCAAAAGAAATCTGGAAAAAAATAAAATAAAATTGTTGTAGCGGTGTGTATGTGTGTGTGTGCGTGTGTGTGTGCGTGTGTGTGTGTCTGTGTGTGTGCACACGGAATTGTACGACACAACATAATACATGTACAGAGACCGGACGATCAAAGACATCGCTTGGAGGAAAGTGAGAGAGGAAGTTGGGGTACCTGGTAAGTAGGGCTGTGTATCGGTCAATAAATATAGATACCGATGCCTTGACTTCGATACAGGTTCCTAAACGATTACAAACATTAC
>JAVLUX010000168.1:120000-132500 GCA_032164185.1 Moxostoma hubbsi | reverse complement strand
CTTTGGTGGTGGTGTAGTGGGCTAAAGCACATAACTGGTAATCAGAAGGTTGCTGGTTCGACCCCCACAGCCGCCACCATTGTGTCCTTGAGCAAGACACTTAACTCCAGGTTGCTCCGGGGGGATTGTCCCTGTAATAAGTGCACTGTAAGTCATTTTGGATAAAAGTGTCTGCCAAATGCATAAATGTAAACAAATGTAAATGTCAACACTCGAGGTATACACGTCCTTTTGGGTTCAGCTGGTTTGACTACTCAAGTGGTCTCGAAGAACTCAAACGTAACCCAATACTCCCATTGTCCTCTCTCTCATTCTTGGTACGAATGCGGCGAATGCGACACTTAACCGCAGCGGTAGTCCGCATCCATCGGCACGTAAAGGCTTTCCATCCGCTTCCTGTTTGGATATCCGAGTCAGAGAGGCAGACCTGCACTCTCTTTCTCTCTCTCTCTCTCTCTCTCTCTCTCTCTCTCTCTCTCTCTCATTCTCCCATGTCCTACATCTCTCTTTTCTCTCTTTACTCCCTTGCTTTCAGGCTAACTCTCTCCCGCTCCCTCTTCGCGTACATGTAGGCCAAGTTCAAAAGGAAGGAGGAAAAGCAGATTTCTTAAGCTGTCCAGTGCGGTGGCGGTGTATGCGAGGACGTAAGCGCAGAATGGGAACATGTGGCGTGTTCTGGCTGCCATCAGGAAGCACCGTCCCCCCGAGGAACACAAACAATGAGGCTGATAAAAGCAGTATGGCTCACATTTCCTCCACACACATGGAGACTGGAGGAGGGGAGTCACAGGACTAAAAACACATCCTTTCTTCCTCTCTAAAGAGCACTGAAGCAAACACAACCATGTGACTCAGGACCGATTGGTGTGAGCTGCTGACCTGTGAAGATGTGTTCTTTACATTTCTCTCGGTCATGCTAAAACTGTTTTACCCCCTCAGGCAACATGTGTGTTACGGTCCCAACACCAATGGCTAGGATCAGATCTCCATATCACTGAGACAAACTCACTGTGAACTGACTCAACTGATCTCGGTCCAGTCTTTACTGATGAGGGTTTCTTTTAATGTCTAATTCCGTCCCTGGGGCAGCACATAACCCAATTAGGCCAACTCATCTATCTTTCATGTTGTTAATTTACGAGAATTAAAGCGGTAGCATACGTATTTGATCCAAACCACTAGAACCATTCAAATCATATTCATCTTTCAGCTTTGGGCTAGTCATCCACACAATCGTTCGAACTGCACCTCGCAACTTTTGCCTCGCGCCATGCAATTCTACTTCTGTGCTACATTGAGAAAACGCTTGGCGCAGGAATCAGCATAACGTCTCCCAACATTTTCCCGACGGTCAATGAGACATTAGCAGCGTTTGCTCAAATTGACTCGCATCTTATGAACAACAGTTTATTCAAAGGGTCACATTACGCATTAACGGCGTTAAAAACATTTGTGCCGTCAAACGAATTTTGCATTAACGAGTTATTAACGTGTTAACTTCGACAGCACTAATATATATATATATATATAATCTATACAGAGTTATATCCAAAATTACAACTAACTGCCATGACAACTAAACCCTGTGATTCCTGGAATTGGATAGAACAACTCAGATAAGGTTAGCAAACGATTTTATCACACTAAAATCATGTGTAACATGTGTGTTTGTCTTGTGGCTATACTTTCAAAACGATGTGTATTTTTGTGTTTATGCACTTATCCTATTCCCTTCCATTATTAGCGCCTTGCTATAACCTCTTTTTTTAAATAAACAAAGAAAGTCAAAATTTTTTTTTGCTGGTTATAAATATTATGCCACAGATACTGTTGCATCACTTGTATTGAACCCTGAACATTTCTTTAATAATTCAATCCTTTCTCAAAGTCTAGTAGTCCATTTGTTAACTAACATGCTATTACACATCTATAACTTGCTATTATGCGTTCATAACTTGTTATTACACATTCATAACTTGTTATTACACGTTCATAACTTGCTATTACGCATTTATAACTTGCTATTACGCGTTCATAACTTGTTATTACACGTTCATAACTTGCTATTACTCATTTATAACTTGCTATTACGCATTCATAACTTGTTATTACACGTTCATAACTTGTTATTACACGTTTATAACTTGCTATTACTCATTCATAACTTGTTATTACACGTTCATAACTTGTTATTACACGTTCATAACTTGCTATTACACAGTCATAACTTGCTATTACGCATTCATAACTTGCTATTACGCATACATAAATTGCTATTACGCGTTCATAACTTGATATTACACGTTCATAACTTGCTATTACTCATTTATAACTTCCTATTACGCATTCATAACTTGCTATTACTCATTTATAACTTGCTATTACGCATTCATAACTTGCTATTACGCGTTCATAACTTGCTATTACTCATTTATAACTTGCTATTACGCATTCATAAATTGCTATTACGCATTCATAACTTGCTATAACGCGTTCATAACTTGCTATAACGCGTTCATAACTTGCTATTACGCGTTCATAACTTGCTATTACGCGTTCATAACTTGCAATTACGCGTTCATAACTTGCAATTACGCGTTCATAACATGCTATTACACGTTCATAACTTGCTATAACGCATTCATAACTTGCTATTACGCGTTCATAACTTGCTATTACGCGTTCATAACTTGCTATTACGTGTTCATAACTTGCAATTACGCGTTCATAACTTGCAATTACGCGTTCATAACTTGCTATTACCCATTCATAACTTGCAATTACACATTCATAACTTGCAATTACACATACATAACTTGCTATTACACATTTATAACTTGCTATTACACATTTATAAATTGCTATTACACATTCATAACTTGCTATTACACATTTATAAATTGCTATTACACATTCATAACTTGCTATTACACACGTAATAAATTTGTACACATAATAAATTCATAACTTACTATTGCACATTCATAACTTGCTATTTCACATTCATAATTTGCTATAACACATTCATAACTTGCTATTACACATTTATAACTTGCTATTACACATTCATAACATGCTATTACACATTCATAACATGCTATTGCACATTCATAACTTGCTATAACACATTCATAATTTGCTATAACACATTCATAACTTGCTATTACACATTTATAACTTTACACATTCATAACATGCTATTACACATTCATAACATGCTATTACACATTCATAACTTGATGTTACACATTCATATCCTGCTGTTACACATTCATTACATGCTGTTACACATTTGTAACATGCTGTTACACATTTGTAACATGCTATTACACATTCGTAACATGCTATTACACATTCGTAACATGCTATTACACATTCATAACATGCTATTACACATTCATAACTTGCTATAACGCATTTATAACTTGCTATACCGCATTATAACTTGCTATTACGCATACATAACTTGCTATTACGCATACATAACTTGCTATTACGCGTTCATAACTTGCTATTACGTGTTCATAATTTGCTATTACGCGTTCATAACTTGCAATTACGTGTTCATAACTTGCAATTACGCGTTCATAACTTGCAATTACACATTTATAACTTGCTATTACACATTCATAACATGCTATTACACATTCATAACATGCTATTGCACATTCATAATTTGCTATAACACATTCATAACTTGCTCTTACACATTTATAACTTGCTATTACACATTCATAACATGCTATTGCACATTCATAATTTGCTATAACACATTCATAACATGCTATTGCACATTTATAACTTGCTATTACACATTCATAACATGCTATTACACATTCATAACATGCTATTGCACATTCATAATTTGCTATAACACATTCATAACTTGCTATTACACATTCATAACATGCTATTACACATTCATAACTTGCTATTTCACATTCATAATTTGCTATAACACATAACTTGCTATTACACATTTATAACTTGCTATTACACATTCATAACATGCTATTACACATTCATAACATGCTATTGCACATTCATAACTTGCTATAACACATTCATAATTTGCTATAACACATTCATAACTTGCTATTACACATTTATAACTTTACACATTCATAACATGCTATTACACATTCATAACATGCTATTACACATTCATAACTTGATGTTACACATTCATAACATGCTATTACACATTCATTACATGCTGTTACACATTTGTAACATGCTATTACACATTCGTAACATGCTATTACACATTCATAACATGCTATTACACATTCATAACTTGCTATTACACATTCATAACACGCTATTACGCGTTCATAACACGCTATTACACGTTCATAACTTGCTATTACACGTTCATAACTTGCTATTACGCGTACATAACTTGCTATTACGCGTTCATAACTTGCTATTACGCGTTCATAACTTGCTATTACACGTTCATAACTTGCTATTACACATTCATAACACACTATTACGCATTCATAACTTGCTATAACGCATTTATAACTTGCTATACCGCATTATAACTTGCTATTACGCATACATAACTTGCTATTACGCATACATAACTTGCTATTACGCGTTCATAACTTGCTATTACGCGTACATAACTTGCTATTACACGTTCATAACTTGCTATTACACGTTCATAACTTGCTATTACACATTCATAACTTAAGAGAAAGATGCTGAAAATAGAAAGTACAGTTTGCAGCATTACATACTAGAGGTCGACCGATATATTGGTTTTGCCGATTAATTGGCACTGATAACATATTATCAGTGCTGATGGAATGGCTGGGAAGGGTCCACTAGAGGTGAAATAAAAACTATCACTTCACAGACACCTTGTGGTGTTTGTTTTGACACGTGAGACTACACTCTGCATGGAGCGCCTCACTTCAGATTAGTAGATTTAAAACATCAACAACGAAAAGATATGTATACTTTACACAACAGTACACATAATTGATTTGTTGAGTAGATGCTGCATTAGTAGAGAACAGCAGTTTCCCTGATAAGACTGAGAGGATGCTAAGCGGCTAGAACAATGTGACAAAAATACATTGTAAATGTTTAAATGCTACGATTATTAACATCTATTACCATCTATTTGCATTAGTTTACATCCAGCTGGTCACGTTTATGCCTTCGTTAGCCAGCTAAACTGCATATCAAATCAAATCACTTTATTGTCACACTACTGTGTACACGAGTGCAACAGCAGGTGAAATTCTTGTGTTTTGACGGAGCTCGCGACGCAGCAGCCATACTCGGCGCCATCTTGAGACGCATATTTAAAGCTAGTGACGTCAGAAAGCAAATTAATATTTTCACGCAGATGAGAGAAACATATAAACAAATCAGAAATGCATCAAAAATATTTCAATAAAAAAAAAAGTATCCTCACTGTAATACGATGACTTCAGATCATGAACAAACGGATGGTTGAAAAAGCGTTCAGTGCGAACGGCCCCTTACAGTTGGTGGAGGTCTTCGGCGTTGCGTCTTGCTCTCTTATAAGCGTTTCTCAGATTAAGCAATGAGATGTTTAAACGCTTTGTCGGGAAAGGAGTTAAAATTGGAAATGTGTGTCTCGAGATCCTCACGCTTGTCTTATCGAACAGCCCCTGTCCTGGGCTCATAGTCTGAGCCGCTTCACCACCGAGTTCAGCCGGATACCACTGCTATTTGGGAATATTGCTACCCTACATACAAACGTACTGAATAAAAAACAATGTGATGTAACAATGTGTGTAAAACAACGTTTTATTTATTTATTTATTTATTTTATGCACATTAGTTGAAAATGAAATGCTCTTTTTTATCAGCCAAGAATGTTCTTTGCAATAATATGATGTTGCTGTATGCTTTATGTATTTATTGCGCCCCCTTGTGGACGAAGGAAACAACGTCAAATTAAAACTTAAAATTTGAATATTAGTCCATACATATTTATTTTATTTAAAAAAGTGCAATACATGTTAATAGTTCAATCAGTACTGTTTATTATTTATTTTTGTGATAAAGTTCAGCACTATTTAATTTTGTGTTATTTTTTTCTTTCTGTGTCAATTTTGAAAACTCTCGGTTGATTAATCGGTATCGGCAGGTACGGCCCAACTTAGTTATCGGTATTGTTAAAAATCCACTATCTGTCGACCTCTATTAGATACTGGGCTGACTTTCCAAATCTAAAGGTCAAACTTTATTACCGACCTTGCGATGGCCCAATATGTCCTGCAGCTGTGTTACATCACCAACCCCATTGACTTCCATTGTAAGTGTCTCACTGTATTTTGTATTTACACTCCTCACTGGGGTGTATCTGGAGGGGATGGTGGACATACTCTGTTGTGTTTGTAGTTGTGTATTTGTGTGTGGATACAAAATGCCTCGCCTGTAATCACTGAATGGTGAGTCACTTCTTCCTCAGTTAAACTCCGCAGTGGGACACTACACTCACACTGCCCTGTGAACCTGTGATGTCATTAAAATCACATAACACGCACGTTCCAAATGTGAATGTAACACTTTTGTATCCTTTCCATTATTTCAAAGACAATATGAACATGCACTCACTCACATGCATTCCAGGGAAGACGCATCAGGCATAATCTGACACTGATAAACCCATTTAACACTGACCCCAATGCCCTGTCATTGCGGTTTAACCACGCTAAATCCTAAGCTACATCTTAGCTTAAGAGACACCACCACAAAACGGCATGATACACAGACCGTGACAGATCAGCCAGAGATATACAAGCCTTTTATATGAGTCAATATCCTAATAAGATCATCTCAGACGTCGATATGAAACATGCACAACTAATTAGAATAAAAGCCATGGAGGTGGAGGTTCTGATGGTCATACACAAACCTGTGTACACTCCAAGGGGGTATTTATTTACTCTCATCATTTTCTCACCCTCGTGCCATCTCAGATGAGTGACTTTTCTTTCTTCTGCAAAACACGAATTAAGATTTTTAGGAGAATATCTCAGCTCTGTCGGTCCGTAAAATGCAAGGGAACGGTGGCCAGAACTTTGAAGCTCCAAAAAGCACATAAAGGCAGCATAAAAGTAATCCATACGACTCCACTGGTTTAACTCCACATGTATTCAGAAGCAATATGATAAGTGTGGGTGAGAAACTGATCGATATTTAATCAGAGAGGCAACACTCTCTGTAACGAAGAAGTGCTAGAAGATGTAATCGCCAGTAAACAACAGGAGATGAAGGTGAAAACAACAACAGTGGATGTGCACGGCATGAGAACTTGACTGAGGAGGTCAGGAGATATATGCATTTGTATAACTCAAATCCGAAGGCATATAAAGAGATATTTACGACATGTCAACTGATGAAGAGAAATAGTCCAGTATCTTATACCAGTCGTAGCGTGCATGCGCACAGTCAAATGAGGCATACTTTGAAAGGTGTATGACGCTACGCGTTCGCCTCAAAAACGAAGTACACTTTGGACTTAAGGAGAGAAGTGAGCGCTTAGGAGAGCTGGAGAAAGTGGACATTTATAGTAAAAACAAACACCTGTCCAATCGCTTCTGAAGACATGGATTTAACCACTGGAGTTGTATGGATTACTTTTATGCTGCCTTTATGTGCTTTTTGGACCATCAAAGTTCCGATCACCATTCACTTCCATTGACTGGATCAACATAGTTGAGATATTTATATATAGCAAAAAAATATTTTGTTCAGCTGAATAAAAAAAACCCATACACATCTAGGATGACATGAGGGTGAGGAAATGATGAGCATTTAGGTGAACTACTACTTTTACGGCCAAGTGAAAATCCGTTCGTTATATTATGGAGTTATATAAGTGCCACAATTCTGCATGTGCAAAATTACATTTTGAGTTCACAAAAATGTTAAGGGCATGCAAGACGAAATTTTAAGCACACAGAAAGTTATTTTGCATGTGTAAGATGATATTTTGAGCATACGAAAACAAATTCTGTACATGCAAGATGATATTTTGAGTGCACAAAAAATGTTCTGCACATGCAAGATAAAATTGAGCACACAAAAAAATGTTTGCATGTGCAAGTTGATATTTTGAGTGCACAAAAAGTTATTTTGCACACGCAAGATGATTTTTTGAACACGCAAAACATTTTCTGCACATGCAAGATACAAATTTGAGTGCACAAAAATGTTCTGGGCACGCAAGACGAAATTTTGAGCACACAAAAAGTTAATTTGCACATGCAAGATGATATTTTGAGTGCACAATAATTTCTGCACACACAACATGAAATTTAGAGCACATAAAACATTTTCTGGACATGCAAGATAAAATTTGGAGCACACAAAAAATTATTCTGCATGCGCAAGATGATATTTTGAGTGCACAAAAAAGTTATTTTGCATGTACTTGAACTTATTTTGTAAAGCAATGTATCTTCTTGCACATATAAATTCATTTTAAGCAAACGAAAATCAATTTTGCACAAATAAATTTTTTTAATAATTTATTTGAATGTGAGTTTAGCTTTCTCCTACCCACTCCGCATGCAAAATACCTTTCTGCTTGCCCAAAATATCCCCTTGTGCATGCAAAAAAATAACAAAAACAATTATGTGCTCAAAAAATAATTTTATGCGTGCCGAATTGTGGCACAAATATAACTCCATATTCTATGGGGCTGTTATAAGACATTGCAATCAAAACAAATAAAGCAGACCGAGCACAACAGCAGCATTGTTCACGGATGTGTAAGGATGTGACCGTGATGTTCACATGCATGCGATGCTATTATAACCAAGTCACTTTCAACAGTGTATCTGACAGTATTTCAGCTGTCAGCACAGGTTACACAAATCTGAAGTGAATCTGAATGGACAGCAATGGTGACCATGCAAAGCAAATGAGCTAGCCATGGTGCAAGTTTAGTATGCAAACTCAGTGCCTGCCCTTAAACGCAACAGCCGTCGTGTCAATAATAACATCAAGGATGATGTTCGCCAAAACTGACCACCGATTTACCTTGTTACAATATCTCGCGGTCACGCGAGCGTTAGATCCTCGGCGAAATGCAGATGTATTTGCTGTCCAATGATAATAGTAATCCAGAAGCGTTACATCCGAAAGGAGAAGACAACATCATCGCAGTCAGCATCCTCCATACATGCCGTTCTTGTGATCCCCGGTGAAGCTGAGGCGGCAGTGCCACCGCATCCCATCCCAATCCGCTCTGAACGCGCCGTTTCACAGGGACCGCTGGCCCTCTTCCAGCAAGCTGTTCCGCACAACACTATTCACACATAAGCAGCTTCTCCAGCAAACCCCAACCCCTCCTCCTCCTCCTCCTCCTCCTGCTGCTGCTCTGCTTCCTCCGCCTTTCCGCCGTGACACCGGCGTGGCTGTGATCACGCAAGCGCGAGACACTGTTCAGCCAGCCATCATCATTCATTTGCACTAGATAAGCAATATGAATGTTAATGTCTGTTGTGCATGGGCTGCATAGCTCCAAAATCTGCTACATTTCTTTAAATCTAGTCACTTTCGAAAATGACTATGATTTTGTATCATTGATATTGTATTATATATGTATATTCCTTTTGATATCGTGATACAGCCACAGATGCTTTTGTGAGGATATTCTGCATTGCATACAGTGTGTGGAAAAGTTGTTGTTGTTGTTGTTGTTGTTGAGACTGAAGGCCCAAACATACTCTATACAAGTATGTGGACGCAGATGAACCTTGCAACTATGCAAGCTCGATTTCACGAGTCGTTGCGTTGTGAAATGTGTCAGCGTGGCATGAGGATGCATAAAGGCCGAAACATACTTCACGCATGTACACACATGCGAGTGCAGATGCGTGAGTTTTGGCTAAAAATGTTCTCCCAATTTGGAATGCCCAATACTATGCCTCCTACTACTTAGTGGGACACCTCGTGGTGGCACGATTACTCACCTCAATCCGGGTGTTAGAGGATGGTAAATGGTCTACACTTATATAGCACCTTTTTAACCTTAGCGGTATTCAAAGCGCTTCACACTGTGACTCATTCACACATTCACCCGCCAATGGTGGCAGAGCTGCCATGCAAGGTGCCAGTCTGCCATTGGGAGCCACTTGGGGTTCAGTGTCTTACCCAAGGACACTTCGGCATGTGGAGTCATGTGGGCTGGGAATCGAACCACCAACCCTGTGATTAGCAGTCGATCCTCTCTACCACCTGTGCCACAGCCACCCCAGGAGCTTCTGAGACCGTCAATCGGCGCACCTGATCACGTGACTCGTTGTGCATGACACCGCGGAGACTCACAGCATGTGGAGACTCATGCTACTCTCCACGATCCACACACAACTCACCACACGCCCCATTGAGAGAACCACTAATCACCACCACGAGGAGGTTACCCCATGTGACTCTACCCTCCCTAGCAACCGGGACAATTTGGTTACCCCATGTGACTCTACCCTCCCTAGCAACCAGGACAATTTGGTTACCCCATGTGACTCTACCCTCCCTAGCAACCGGGACAATTTGATTACCCCATGTGACTCTACCCTCCCTAGCAACCAGGCCAATTTGGTTACCCCATGTGACTCTACCCTCCCTAGCAACCGGGCCAATTTGGTTACCCCATGTGACTCTACCCTCCCTAGCAACGGGGACAATTTGGTTACCCCATGTGACTCTACCCTCCCTAGCAACCGGGACAATTTGGTTACCCCATGTGATTCTACCCTCCCTAGCAACCGGGCCAATTTGGTTACCCCATGTGATTCTACCCTCCCTAGCAACCGGGCCAATTTGGTTACCCCATGTGACTTTACCCTCCCTAGCAACCAGCCCAATTTGGTTACCCCATGTGACTTTACCCTCCCTAGCAACCGGCCCAATTTGGTAACCCTATGTGACTCTACCCTCCCTAGCAACCGGGCCAATTTGGTTACCCCATGTGACTCTACCCTCCCTAGTAACCGGGCCAATTTGGTTACCCCATGTGACTCTACCCTCCCTAGCAACCGGGCCAATTTGGTTACCCCATGTGACGCTACCCTCCCTAGCAACCAGGCCAATTTGGTTACCCCATGTGACTCTACCCTCCCTAGCAACCGGCCCAATTTGGTTACCCCATGTGACTTTACCCTCCCTAGCAACCGGCCCAATTTGGTAACCCCATGTGACTCTACCCTCCCTAGCAACCGGGCCAATTTGGTTACCCCATGTGACTCTACCCTCCCTAGTAACCGGGCCAATTTGGTTACCCCATGTGACTCTACCCTCCCTAGCAACCGGGCCAATTTGGTTACCCCATGTGACGCTACCCTCCCTAGCAACCGGGCCAATTTGGTTACCCCATGTGACTCTACCCTCCCTAGCAACCGGCCCAATTTAGTTGCCCCATGTGACTCTACCCTCCCTAGCAACCGGGCCAATTTGGTTACCCCATGTGACTCTACCCTCCCTAGCAACCGGGACAATTTGGTTACCCCATTTGACTCTACCCTCCCTAGCAACCGGGACAATTGGTTTACCCCATGTGACTCTACCCTCCCTAGCAACCGGGCCAATCCTCAACTAATCGACTCATCTACCATATCCGGGTTGCATCCGAAAACGTAGGCAGCTGACTTGCTGCCTAATCAGTGGCTTAACAGACAGCTGTTCTGTATGAACAGAACCCTTAAGGAAACTGATCCCCAAACAGTTTGAAAAGCACCTTATTTTCATCCTGCCTCCATATACAGCCTCCGAAGGCAGCATTTTCCTGGTTTCGGACACAGCACCGGTTTCGTGGTCATGCAACGGGACCACGCATTGGCCATGTGTCAACCAAGCGCTCGCGTCTGCATACTTGCGTGAAGCCCTTAAAGAAGGCAAGTGGACCAGGCTGACTAACGACTCAGGACATACTTCATACGATATCGAAAGAGGAACGGGTGTGACGTCATTTATAACCAAATCTGTCCAAAATAAGCAGCCGAAACAAAGTGTTCCTGAAAGCATGCACTGGTGTGCTGTCCCAAGCAGCGGGTCGTTGCTCAGCGGTTTTTGTCTCTGAGCAAAGAAAGAAGAAGATCTTTTCTGTGAGTGTGCCGGGACCTGAAGAGACCCACATCTGGATTTGCAGTAGAAAATCAGCAGAAACATTTGGGAATGGGTTGCACTCCCCCCCCCCCCACCCCGCTTCTAATTCGGACTTCCTTTTCCGTATGGTTTGGCCAGGGTGAGCGAAAGGAGACGAGAGAGAGAGAGAGAGACATGTTTAAAAGCTGTTTTTCAGCTGAACCTGATTGTTAGAGGGAGCAGATTTGTGTGGACGCAATCGCACAGACGTCAAACAGGCGTTTTGCCGCAAAGTCAACGTTTCAGAGGGCTCAAATACAAAACGGGAATGTCTGCTCCTTAAGGGTCATTTTCCGCATGCATCAGTTCTGCATAATGCTTCACAAGAGCTAGTTTTGCAAGTCGCATTACACAAAAACGA
>JAVLUX010000168.1:112500-115000 GCA_032164185.1 Moxostoma hubbsi | reverse complement strand
GACAAACAGAAAGCAAACCATCTGCTCCTTTATGAGCCGTGTTCTCATCATCTCCCAGCTCACGATGTGGGGGTGGACGAGCCACGGGGCTTTGGTGGGGTTCAGTGTTTAGGGTGTAGGATGTTGGCTGTGGGTGGACGTTTTTATGGATAATCTTAGTGGTTACAAACCTCCCCTAAATCTCATCAAAGATCCCCCACAGTCTCCGAAATGAGCCCAGGGTGAGAGTGTGTCGACAGAGTTTGTGTAATTCTATATGGGGAGTCTATACGCATCCACATAGGTGCGAGTGAGGTTGAAAGCATAATGGCAGGTACTTATGGGATGTTACTGGATTATTCTGTATAGTTCCTTTGTGGGAAGTCGTAGATGTGGTGGCATGGGTCATATAAAGGGGTTTGGAACTTTAAAGTTAACATCAAAACTGACCCTGTTTACTTTGGACTTTTTCAAACTCCTCCCAAACCGTTGGAGCAATTCGTACAAAACTTTACTTGTAGCATCTAGGGACCCTCGTGACAATAATATACCAAAATAAATTTGATCCGTAAAATCGTTTAGAAGATATAAGCCAATTATATTTTTGGCCCATGGCCGAAATTCACTCATCGATCTATATCTTCAGAGCGATTTAGCGAATTAAAAATCTTTTGTTATATTGTTGTCACGAGAGACTCTGGAAGAGACCTGCCAAATTTTGTGCGAGTCGGACCAATGGTCTTGGAGGAATTCGACAAACTAAAAATGGCGGGAAAACATGATTGATTCTGGCCCATAAGGAAAATGTAAAAGGGCTTATTATAGCGCCACCTAGGGTCAAATAGTGTTTGTTAGTGTTTGTGCACCTGAGTAGTGGCGGGATTTCAGACCATCCTTCCAAAATTGGTGTTTTTAAGACTCATGATGGATTAAATTAAGTCGTGTCCTACATTTTATGTTTCAATAAGGAATATTGACATTATGGAATTAAAATGGGTATGTTCATTTTGGAGGAAGGCCAGACCCACCCTTTACATATGCAACTGAGAGAGCTTGGCAAAACTGATTGCCAACACGCGGTCTGGTTGAACATGCTTTCTTGCGTTACTGTGGCGGTAATAAACTTCAGTACTCGATGGGGCGATACAGTTCCCTTCATAATGGTGCGTTCACATACAACGCAAATCGAGCGTTTCGTGTGGCGCGATTACATACAAAGTCAATGCAAAGACGCGAATAGATGCAAATTTGTGGCGGGTGGCGCGAATGAAGCGAATGGCACGAAGCAAAAACGCGAAATCGCTACATTCACGTGTTTGAGCGAAATATCCGCATGACGCGTTGGTGCGAAAGCCTATCAGCATTGAGATTGTCCGGATGTCACTGATGTAGTTGCAGAAGAAATCAGGAAAAATGGTTGTAGCGGTGTGTGTGTGAACCCGGAATTGTATGAGACAGCGCCAACGTATCTGGGACTTCCACTGTGATATCGGCCATGGTTGATGGCGGAAAGATACGTTGCCGTAGAAGCCCCGCCTCCTGTCCATTTCCGGAAGAGAAGGGGGAATAGTCGTGGGTTCGCGTTACTCGTGCGAACGCAAATTTAAACACAAATTTAATCCAGTGGTCAAACTCGTGCGAGCAATGCGAGGCGGAATTTTTTTCATGTTGTATGTCTGTGCCATGAAACTTGATTTGTTATTATTCAGCTAGATTTTTATATATATATATATATCCACTGTCGACCAAATGTTTGGAATAATGGACAGATTTTGCACTTATGGAAGGAAATTGGTACTTTTATTCACCAAAGTGGCATTCAGCTGATCACAATGTATATTCAGGACATTAATAACGTGAAAAATTGCTATTACAATTTGAACAAAATGTTCAGAACTTCTTAAACTACTTCAATGAGTTCTCATCAAAAAATCCTCCATGTGCAGCGATGACAGCTTTGCAGATCCTTGTTATTCTAGCGGTCAGTTTGTCCAGAAACTCAGGTGACCTTTCACCCCACACTTCCTGTAGCACTTGACCTTTCACCCCACACTTCCTGTAGCACTTGACCTTTCACCCCACACTTCCTGTAGCACTTGACCTTTTACCCCACACTTCCTGTAGCACTTGACCTTTCACCCCACACTTCCTCTGGCACTTGACCTTTTACCCCACACTTTCTGTAGCACTTGACCTTTCACCCCACACTTCCTGTAGCAATTGTCCTTTCACCCCACACTTCCTGTAGCACTCAACCTTTCACCCCACACTTCCTGTAGCACTTGACCTTTCACCCCACACTTCCTGTAGCACCTGACCTTTTACCCCACACTTCCTGTAGCACTTGACCTTTCACCCCACACTTCCTCTGGCACTTGACCTTTTAACCCACACTTTCTGTAGCACTTGACCTTTCACCCCACACTTCCTGTTGCACTGGCCCTTTCACCCCACACTTCCTGTAGCACTTGACCTTTCACCCCACACTTCCTGTAGCACTCAACCTTTCACCCCACACTTC
>JAVLUX010000168.1:90000-92500 GCA_032164185.1 Moxostoma hubbsi | reverse complement strand
ACACACACACACACACACACACACACACACACACACACACACTCACACCACACACACTCACACACACACACACACACACACTCACACACACACACACACTCACACCACACACACACACACACTCACACACACACACACACAAACACACACACACACACACACACATACACACTCACACACTACACACACTCACACACACACACACACACACTCACACACACACATACACACTATCACACACACACATACACACTCACACTACACACACACTATCACACACACACACACACACACACTACACACACACACACACACTACACACACTCACACACACTCACTACACACACTCACACACACACTCACACTATCACACACACTATCACACACACACACACACACACTCTCTCTCACACACACACACACACACACACACACACACACACACACACACACCACACATCTGCTTCATTACGTTCTTGATTTTGCACATAGGACCAACACATTAGAAAACTGCAAATGTGTTACTTTGGAGCCGTTTAAATGACAGCTGACTTTGCACAACCTTAAGAACACACTTGCATATTAATCCACATTTTCTCAGCATCATGCCTGACCTGTTTCCTAATAGGAGGCAACAGAACAGTTAAATTTAACAAGCCTCAATTAGCACTCTGCTATAGCTGAGCAGCACACAAAACAAGACCCAATTAAAACCACACACACGCACACACAGACCAATTCCACCCAACATAATAATGGGTCTCCAAGGAGAACCCCGGCGGCCCACTAAACACGGAGGGGGAAAAGAACCGTTTATACAGCCAAACTTCTGCTGTTGATTCTCAAAAAGCGTTGGATTGGAAATCTGGGTTAGAAACAACAACCGGTCGCTCCACATTACAGCAGAGCAACAAACTGGGAGAAAATATCTGTGACTCAGACTCGAACAGATTCAAAACGAGGAAACGAGGAGGAGGAAAAGGAAGTGGGAAGCAGAATAGATGGGAAATAGAACAGGGCAGCTTCAAAAGGGTAGAAGAATGATGGACTGACATGGATGAAGGAAGAATTGAGGGGTGAAAGAGAGATTGTGTGGGGCAGATGAAGGATGAGGGGGTGAAAGAGAGATTGTGTGGGGCAGATGAAGGATGAGGGGGTGAAAGAGAGATTGTGTGGGGCAGATGAAGGATGAGGGGGTGAAAGAGAGATTGTGTGGGGCAGATGAAGGATGAGGGGGTGAAAGAGAGAAAGGAGGAGAATGCTTGTGTCATTGTTTCAGTCTAATGAAGCTGAACATATTTGTCTGTCACAAATGTCCAACAAGCGTAAAAGTTTACTGTTTTGTAGAGCCCTCCAAGATTACATTAAACTTTTGTGAAGATACATCTTGCACACTAAAACACACACACACACACACACACACAAACATACAAACCCATGCGCACACACACACACACAAACAAACATACACGCGCACACACACAAGCATACACACACACACACACACACACACACACACACACAAAACATACATACATGCGCATACACACAAACACACATGCACACATACGCACACACACGCACGTTTAAAGTAGCAATAAACGGGTCAGAGTACCAATAAAGTAGCAATAAATGGGTCAGAGTACCAATAAAGTAACAATAAACGGTTCAGAGTACCAATAAAGTAGCAATAAACGGGTCAGAGTACCAATAAAGTAACAATAAATGGTTCAGAGTACCAATTAAGTAGCAATAAACGGTTCAGAGTACCAATAAAGTAACAATAAACGGTTCAGAGTACCAATAAAGTAGCAATAAATGGTTCAGAGTACCAATAAAGTAGCAATAAATGGTTCAGAGTACCAATAAACGGTTCAGAGTACCAATAAAATAGCAATAAACAGTTCAGAGTACCAATAAAGTAGCAATAAACGTTCAGAGTACCAATAAACGGTTCAGAGTACCAATAAACGGTTCAGAGTACCAATAAAGTAGCAATAAACGGTTCAGAGTACCAATAAAGTAACAATAAATGGTTCAGAGTACCAATACAGTAACAATAAACGGTTCAGAGTACCAATACAGTAACAATAAATGATTCAGAGTACCAATAAAGTAACAATAAACGGTTCAGAGTACCATTACAGTAACAATAAACGGTTCAAAGTACCAATAAAGTAACAATAAACGGTTCAGAGTACCAATAAAGTAACAATAAACGGTTCAGAGTACCAATAAAGTAACAATAAATGGTTCATAGTACCAATAAAGTAGCAATAAACGGTTCAGAGTGCCAATAATGTTGCAATAAACGGTTCAGAGTACCAATTTATTGGTTCAGAATACCAATAAAGTAACAACAAACGGTTCAGTACCAATAAAGTAACAATAAATGGTTCAGAGTATCAATAAAGAAACAATAAATGGTTCAGAGTACCAATAAAGTAACAATAAATGGTTCAGAGTACCAATTAAGTAGCAATAAACGGTTCAGAGTACC
>JAVLUX010000168.1:80000-85000 GCA_032164185.1 Moxostoma hubbsi | reverse complement strand
CACATTTCACTGTCATTCAAGCTGTCAAAGAGCTCTTATAGACATAGCGATGACTATTCATAAACGGTCACTTTTCACCGTTCCTCACACAATGCTATCTTATGACATCTAAACACTTTTACTAAAGCACATGACTCATTTAATGTTTGCATGACATAATCAACTACATTTACAAGCTAGTTTGAGTGTGATCAGATTGTGCTCGACTGATAAAGCGTTGCACTTGTGACGTAAAGGAGCGGGATACGGGTCCTGAGGAGCACATGAGTCCACACGTGAACCCAATAAACGGTTCAGAGTACCAATAAAGTAGCAATAAACAGTTCAGAGTATCAATAAAGTAACAATAAACGGTTCAGAGTATCAATAAAGTAACAATAAACGGTTCAGAGTACCAATAAAGTAGCAATAAACGGTTCAGAGTACCAATAAAGTAGCAATAAACGGTTCAGAGTACCAATAATGTAGCAATAAACGGTTCAGAGTATCAATAATGTAACAATAAACGGTTCAGAGTACCAATAAAGTAACAATAAACGGTTCAGAGTACCAATAAATTAACAATAAACGGTTCAGAGTACCAATAAAGTAACAATAAACGGTTCAGAGTATCAATAAAGTAGCAATAAACGGTTCAGAGTACCAATAAAGTAACAATAAACGGTTCAGAGTACCAATAAAGTAACAATAAACAGTTCAGAGTACCAATAAAGTAGCAATAAACGGTCCAGAGTACCAATAAATGATTCAGAGTACCAATAAAGTAACAATAAATGGTAAGAGTACCAATAAATGGTTCAGAGTACCAATAAAGTAGCAATAAACGGTCCAGAGTACCAATAAACGGTTCAGAGTACCAATAATGTAGCAATAAACGGTTCAGAGTACCAATAAAGTAGCAATAAATGGTTCAGAGTACCAATAGAGTAACAATAAACGGTTCAGAGTACCAATAATGTAACAATAAACGGTTCAGAGTACCAATAAAGTAATAATAAACGGTTCAGAGTACCAATAAAGTAACAATAAACGGTTCAGAGTACCAATAAACGGTTCAGAGTACCAATAAAGTAACAATAAACGGTTCAGAGTACCAATAAAGTAGCAATAAACGGTTCAGAGTACCAATAAAGTAACAATAAACGGTTCAGAGTACCAATAAAGTAGCAAAAAACGATTCAGAGTACCAATAATGTAGCAATAAACGGTTCAGAGTACCAATAAAGTAGCAATAAACGGTTCAGAGTACCAATAAAGTAGCAATAAACGGTTCAGAGTACCAATAAAGTAACAATAAACGGTTCAGAGTACCAATAAAGTAGCAAAAAACGATTCAGAGTACCAATAAAGTAGCAAAAAACGGTTCAGAGTACCAATAAAGTAGCAATAAACGGTTCAGAGTACCAATAATGTAGCAATAAACGGTTCAGAGTACCAATAAAGTAGCAAAAAACGATTCAGAGTACCAATAAAGTAGCAATAAACGGTTCAGAGTACCAATAAAGTAGCAATAAACGGTTCAGAGTACCAATAAAGTAGCAATAAACGGTTCAGAGTACCAATAATGTAGCAATAAACGGTTCAGAGTACCAATAAAGTAGCAAAAAACGGTTCAGAGTACCAATAATGTAGCAATAAACGGTTCAGAGTACCAATAATGTAGCAATAAACGGTTCAGAGTACCAATAATGTAGCAATAAACGGTTCAGAGTACCAATAATGTAGCAATAAACGGTTCAGAGTACCAATAAAGTAGCAATAAACGGTTCAGAGTACCAATAAAATAGCAATAACCATTTTGGGGTGGGGGGTTGTGGGTGTTGAGGTCACAGATATAATTGCCCTCTTTGGTCCTTTAAAATAGTAAAGGCTCTGAATGCAATACTTTTCTGAATAACGGCTTTAAGTGCGATACAGGCTCGTGATTCCACACACCCGTCCCCTAATCAGGCTAATCAAGCCTCAGAGAGGGATAAAGGCCGACTGGAGTCTGCAGTGGGACAGAGAGAGAGATTTACGGGCAGCTGTCCGACACCTGTGTGTGTTTGTCTTTTTGTTTCAGTTTTATATTAAAATATTATTCATATTGTCAAGCCAGTTCTCGCCGCCTCCTTTCCATTAATCCCTTTACACTGGTGCCGAAAACCCAGGAAGGAGGAGGGATGCGCCACAGTGGAGTCCTCGCCGCTACCATCCAACCCAAAGGAGCTGCCGCGGCCATCCGCCGGAGAACGGATGAGCCGGGCCACCTGTAAGCGGAGGAGCGGCCGCCGACTGCGAGGGGAGACGGGGCTCCCAACCAACTGCCTGGAACGGTTACCGTTGCCAAGGGCGGGGGAGACCCCTACCGTCCACCAAAAACGCGGTGGGGCGTTCCATCCGCCAGGGGCCGGAGGACTGTCTCCGATCCATCTGGGGAGGTGCGGCTGTCGTCCATTACAGTGTGGAGGACTGGCCGAGGACCAGACTACGGCGCACCGGAGAACCGGCGAGTAAGTGTTTTATTTCCCTCTCTCTCTCTCTCTCTCTCTCTCTCTCTCTCTCTCACTCACTCACACGCAAGACATGTGAACTTACCGAAATGCATATTCGAATGATAATCTATGCAAAGCGTTTACGAAGATGCACACGAATTATGTCAACACAAAACAAGCAAACCAAGCAATTTTCATCATTGTCTCCTCACACACGGAAACACATCTGACAGCACTTGACAGTCCTTGATATCCTGTCTTACCCTCTCTTCACTATTTCGTCTCAGCGTCCCCACCGGCAGTTTAAGCAGGAGCCTGCGGGTCCTCCCGGGCGTTACGGCTGCCTGGACCACCATGGTGTGCGTATGAGCGTGTGTCCCAGCGTCTGGTCCCTGACTGTTCTGCGTCTGCTGTCCCGGCACAGACAGGCGCCCTCGTCCTCTCTTGCACTGCCTCTCCACGGCTCCTTTCTGCCTGTTTTCCAGCCTGTTTGTCTGTCGTTCTCTCCTGTCTGCCCTTCTTTGTCTTTTCTCACCCTCTTTGAGTCCGTTTCCTGTGCTTGGGTGGATGTCTTCAGTATGTCCCTGTCTCAGATGTCTTCAGCCCATACTGTGGCAGATCCCATATTGATTCCTCACGAGGAGTGTGTGAGTGTGTTTCGCTCCATGAGAGAGAGGGAGGGACGTTGTCTCTCTCTCTCTCTCTCTCTCTCTCTCTCTATCTGGAAGTAACTGTGGAATGTTTTGTGCTCTAGATACGTCATCCTTGCCTCCACCAGTCAAACTCAATCCAGGTCACTGGATTAATACGAGTGTTATCACACACACATAAACAGCGAGTCACATGACGGCACGCAGGAATGTACGTGTGTTTGCATGGCTGAATGCACAGTAAAGTTCATGCTCTTGTGTATATGTCAGCGTTTATGAGGAAGGATAATGTGTGTGTATGTGTGTTGTCAAATATCCATTCTCCTCCTCAAACAGAATATCTGATGTTTTGCCATCTGCTGTTCAGATTAGCTGTAAATCCCATTGCTGCTTTCACCAGACGGACTACACAAAGAGAAAATACCCCCAAGCTGCCAAAAAGATTACACACAAGGGATCACTGCATGTGTGTGTGTGTGACATTATCGCCTATATGTCCTAACAGGGACAGCGTCTTGTTAAAAACAGCACTAAACGCCTGTCTGTCCTTCTGTTCTCTTCAGGACTAAATGAGGCAAAAAGACAGCAAGACATTGAGTATTATGGAGATCATGATGGATGGATAAGACAGACAGACAGATAGACAGACAGACAGATAAGATTGACTGACATGACAGACAGACAGACAGATAGACAGACAGACAGATAGATAGATAAGATTGACTGACAGACAGACAGACAGCTAGACAGACAGACAGATAAGATTGACTGACATGACAGACAGATAGACAGACAGACAGACAGATAGATAGATATATAGATAGATAGATAGATAGAGAGACAGACAGATAAGATTGACTGACAGACAGACAGGCAGACAGACAGAGAGAGAGACAGATAGATAGATAGATAGATAGATTGATAGATAGATAGATAGATAGACAGACAGAGAGACAGACAGACAGACAGATAGATAGATAGATAGATAGATAGATAGATAGATAGATAGATAGATAGATAGATAGATAGATAGATAGACAGACAGACAGACAGACAGACAGACTGACAGACAGACATATAGCTAGATAGACAGACAGACAGACAGAGAGACAGACAGACAGACAGACAGATAGAGAGACAGACAGACAGACAGACAGATAGATAGACAGACAGATAGATACATAGATAGATAGAGAGACAGACAGATGAGATTGACTGACAGACAGACAGACAGAGAGAGACAGACAGATAGATAGATAGATTGAGAGACAGACAGACAGACAGATAGACAGATAGATAAGATTGACTGACAGACAGACAGAGACAGATAGATAGATAGATAGACAGACAGAGAGACAGATAGACAGATAGATAGATAGATAGATAGATAGACAGACAGACAGATAAGATTGACTGACATGACAGACAGATAGACAGACAGACAGACAGATAGATAGATATATAGATAGATAGATAGAGAGACAGACAGATAAGATTGACTGACAGACAGACAGAGAGAGAGACAGATAGATAGATTGAGAGACAGACAGACAGACAGATAGACAGACAGATAAGATTGACTGACAGACAGACAGACAGACAGACAGAGAGAGAGAGACAGATAGATAGATAGATAGATAGATAGACAGACAGACAGACAGAGAGAGAGACAGATAGATAGATAGATAGATAGATAGACAGACAGAGAGACAGACAGATAGATAGATAGATAGACAGACAGACAGAGAGACAGATAGATAGATAGATAGATAGACAGACAGACAGACAGACAGACAGACAGACATATAGCTAGATAGACAGACAGACAGACAGATAGAGAGACAGACAGACAGACAGACAGATAGATAGACAGACA
>JAVLUX010000168.1:60000-65000 GCA_032164185.1 Moxostoma hubbsi | reverse complement strand
CTTGTTTGGCTTGTTTTGGTTGTATTGCTTGTTTGCTTGTTTTGCTTGTTTTGCTTGTTTGCTTCTTTTGCTTGTTTTGCTTGTTTGGTTGTTTGGCTTGTTTGCTTGTTTTGCTTGTTTGCTTGTTTGCTTGTTTTGCTTGTTTGCTTGTTTGCTTGTTTTGCTTGTTTTCTTGTTTTGCTTGTTTGCTTGTTTTGCTTGTTTGGCTTGTTTGCTTGTTTTGCTTGTTTTGCTTGTTTTGCTTGTTTGGCTTGTTTGCTTGTTTTGCTTCTTTTGCTTGTTTGCTTGTTTGCTTGTTTTGCTTGTTTGCTTGTTTTGCTTGTTTTTCTTGTTTGCTTGTTTGCTTGGTTTGCTTGTTTTGTTGTTTGCTTGTTTTGCTTGTTTGGCTTGTTTTGGTTGTATTGCTTGTTTGCTTGTTTGGCTTGTTTTGCTTGTTTGCTTGTTTTGCTTGTTTGCTTCTTTTGCTTGTTTTGCTTGTTTGGTTGTTTGGCTTGTTTTGGTTGTATTGCTTGTTTGATTGTTTGCTTGTTTGGCTTGTTTTGCTTGTTTGCTTGTTTTGCTTGTTTGCTTGTTTTCTTGTTTTGCTTGTTTGCTTGTTTTGCTTGTTTTGCTTGTTTGCTTGTTTTGCTTGTTTGCTTGTTTTGGTTGTTTTGCTTGTTTGCTTGTTTTGCTTGTTTTGTCCACTGGATGCACAATTTCAGATTGACGTCATCCCCCAAAAACTTGCCAGTCTGGTGTACTATTAAGTCTGGAGCAGACACAAGCTGTGACCTCACTCAGAGTCATCATCATCTTCATCATAAACCCACTGACTGTCTGATGTCATCTCATAGTCACATCAAAACAGGCTTGTCTCCTCCCACAACAGCTCATTATTGGCTCTCAGCACCTTCTCTCTTGAGTTTAATGAGCAGATTCAGGTGTGTGTGTGTGTGTGTGGGTGGGGGGGGTGATTGGGGGCACTTCTGTGCTGAGCAGTCCATACAGGGTAATAAAAGATAGTCCTGAGCATCAAATGCAAGCCTTAGGCCACAGGGAGAGAAAGAGAGAGAGAGACAGAGCGAGAGAGAGTGAGCGAGAGAGAGAGAGAGAGAGAAAGAGAGTTATTCTTAGTACATGTGACCTCACCGAGTGCTACCAATGTCTCTTCATCAAGATTCATGAATTCAATCTACTACTTGAAGATGAGGACCAAAAGATCACAAAGTGGGACTCTACAACATACACACAATTTCCTGCTGTTTTCTGTGCTCTGTTTCAAACGACATCCGAAATCTAATCAGAGCCCACATAGGGCAACATAGACAGACATCCTCAAACACACAAACACTGAAACACACACTACTAACATCCTCTCATCTTCTGTACTGACCTACTTCTCATAAAGAAAGGGTT
This sequence comes from Moxostoma hubbsi, assembly GCA_032164185.1. Classification (NCBI taxonomy): domain Eukaryota; kingdom Metazoa; phylum Chordata; class Actinopteri; order Cypriniformes; family Catostomidae; genus Moxostoma; species Moxostoma hubbsi. The sequence goes on along the minus strand of JAVLUX010000168.1, from coordinate 63,605 downwards.
GTAATCTTTGACTTTATTTCCATTCAGATCCTCTGGAGAAACACAATCGTATATCTGTCTGTGTCGTTTCACATCATTATGACCATTTCAGTCAGGAAATTCAGTTCTAATCACATCAAAATCTAATTAAACCAGACCTGCACCACAAGGGATCAACATATCACAACAACCTTAACAACCACATAGCAATCCTTTAAAACAACTCGGAGCATTGTGGCGGCGAGTTTCGCATGGGCAAACACCGCTCATATTTCTTCAGAAAACATCAAAGCGTAAAAATATTGTTCTAAGGTTCAGGTTGAACGGTAATAAGATGAAAGTGTGAATCAGTGTGAATCAATGGTGAAATAGGGAGTCATTGTCCACTGGAGTTGACTAGCATTAAAAGCATTCATGCTACACACATCTTCTTTTAGTACACTCTCACATGCACACACACACGCACACACACACACAAACACACGCACACGCACACACACACACACACACACACATGCACACACACACACACACACACACACACACTCACATGCACACACACACATATGCACACTCTCACATGCACACACACACACGCACACACAAACACAAACACACACACAATGTGATGTGGTCAAATAAATAATAATAATAATAATATATATTGCTGTTATTTATATATTACTAATAATTATATTATATACTGTCCAAGTTATTGGACAAAATGTATTTTGCTTTTATTTTATTTATTATATATGATGCTTTGGCAACATTGTTATCGAAACGTTCATGCCAATAAAGCCCATTGAATTGAACTGAATTGAGAGAGAGAGACACAGAGAGAGCGAGAGAGAGAGAGAGAGAGAGAGAGAGAGAGAGAGAGAGAGAGCGAGAGACACAGAGAGAGCGAGAGAGAGAGAGAGAGAGAGAGAGAGACACAGAGAGAGAGAGAGAGAGGGGGGTGTTCTCTGTCCTATAGGTAAATGTGTAAATTACTCATCTCTCCAGTCGAGCAGAACACTATGAACACGTGAAGCGCTCACAAACATGCTGTGCCAAAATTACAATCACGTTGCACATGCAAACACAGCAAAGGGACCATTTTAATTTTCTAAACTGAATTTAAATGAAAATACACCATTACTGCATAAACACATTAGCAGGGAAGCAACATCACAGCCGTCTGTCACCAGACATTCCTCAGCACATTATAGTCAAATTACCCTAATGTTTTGGATAATGTGTTGTCTAAAGAAGAAGAGATGGCATATTTACTGCTATTGGATTGAGCAACACCCCGGCATGGCATGCATACTGTTAAGGGATAAACACTTTACATTAGTGGAGTTTGCAAAGGCAATCATTAGGGATTAGGAACAACAGAGCGCAAGTATCCTGCGCTAACATGCACATGGACCATGAACGCTGTCCCTCGCTGTAAACCCTCTGTGAACCCTTGGGCCTTCATTCATGAGTCTAAACACTTCACAGTAATCAGCACAATGGAGACACGCCAGCGTGCAGCCGAGGATGAGAGAGGCTGGAAGACTGCATGCTGTGTGTATGTGACACGGAGAGCTCCCAATGATAAATGAGCAGTATTACTGAGGGCCTGACTCAACCACAATCCTCTGCCCTTAATCAGGGCATGGGGAAACTATAATGAAATAATGTGTGTGTGTGTGTGTGTGTGTGTGTTCTGATAAGCAGTTTGAAAAAACCATCAGCTGTTATTGACACATTCCTCGGCTGTAGAAATATTCATGCATTAATGTAAACTGTGTTGAATATATGATTAAATGAGTGGCATCCACCGGATGTGGCCCTTAAATCACCATCACACTGCATAAAAATGCAGATCAGATGCTGGTGTTACTGGGGGAGATCAGATCAGATGCTGGTGTTACTGGGGGAGACAGATCAGATGCTGGTGTTACTGGGGGAGACAGATCAGATGCTGGTGTTACAGGGGGAGATCAGATCAGATGCTGGTGTTACTGGGGGAGATCAGATCAGATGCTGGTGTTACAGGGGGAGATCAGATCAGATGCTGGTGTTACAGGGGGAGATCAGATCATATGCTGGTGTTACTGGGGGAGATCAGATCAGATGCTGGTGTTACTGGGGGAGATCAGATCAGATGCTGGTGTTACAGGGGGAGATCAGATCAGATGCTGGTGTTACTGGGGGAGATCAGATCAGATGCTGGTGTTACAGGGGGAGATCAGATCAGATGCTGGTGTTACAGGGGGAGATCAGTTCAGATGCTGGTGTTACAGGGGGAGATCAGATCAGATGCTGGTGTTACTGGGGGAGATCAGATCAGATGCTGGTGTTACTGGGGGAGATCAGATCAGATGCTGGTGTTACAGGGGGAGATCAGATCAGATGTTGGTGTTACAGGGGGAGATCAGATCAGATGCTGGTGTTACTGGGGGAGATCAGATCAGATGCTGCTGTTACTGGGGGAGATCAGATCAGATGCTAGTGTTACTGGGGGAGATCAGATCAGATGCTGGTGTTACTGGGGGAGATCAGATCAGATGCTGCTGTTACTGGGGGAGATCAGATCAGATGCTAGTGTTACTGGGGGAGATCAGATCAGATGCTGGTGTTACTGGGGGAGATCAGATCAGATGCTGCTGTTACTGGGGGAGATCAGATCAGATGCTGGTGTTACTGGGGGAGATCAGATCAGATGCTAGTGTTACTGGGGGAGATCAGATCAGATGCTGGTGTTACTGGGGGAGATCAGATCAGATGCTGCTGTTACTGGGGGAGATCAGATCAGATGCTAGTGTTACTGGGGGAGATCAGATCAGATGCTGGTGTTACTGGGGGAGATCAGATCAGATGCTGGTGTTATGGGGGAGATCAGATCAGATGCTGCTGTTACTGGGGGAGATCAGATCAGATGCTGGTGTTACTGGGGGAGAACAGATCAGATGCTGGTGTTACTGGGGGAGATCAGATCAGATGCTGGTGTTACTGGGGGAGATCAGATCAGATGCTGGTGTTACTGGGGGAGATCAGATCAGATGCTGGTGTTACTGGGGGAGAACAGATCAGATGCTGGTGTTACTGGGGGAGATCAGATCAGATGTTGGTGTTACTGGGGGAGATCAGATCAGATGCTGGTGTTACTGGGGGAGATCAGATCAGATGTTGGTGTTACTGGGGGAGATCAGATCAGATGCTGGTGTTACTGGGGGAGTCCCAGTACTTTTATTCTATTATGTTCATAATGTCCTGTTAAATGCTGATTTTATATTGTATAGTGTATATTGTTATTATAGTTTTTATTTTATTCATTACCTGGCACCTTATTTTAATTCTATCTTTATTGTTATTTGTTACCATTTTATTATTATTATTTGTGTATTTTATCTGTTTTGTGTATTAATGCTTTGGCAATATTGTATGTAAACACAATCATGCTAATAAAGTACTTAAAATTGTGAAATTGTGAGAAGAGAGGAGAGGCTTATATTTTATTAATGTCCGTGACTCTCATTAGCATGAGGACAAATGCATATCTGCAGAGGGACTGCCAACTGGGTCACGACCTCTGTGTGTCTCTCCACTCCTCGTCCTCGGTCCACTCTCACAGTTTCCTGCAGCATTCT
>JAVLUX010000168.1:45000-55000 GCA_032164185.1 Moxostoma hubbsi | reverse complement strand
ATCCCCCGGCAACCGGAGCACTTACCCGTGTGCGCATGGGAGAAAGCAGCCCTTCCATGACTTCTGTTCATTCCTTAGAATACCCACAATCCTTTTACACTGCCATCGTCGTTTCGGTAACGTATCCAACTCGCTCAACACTCACAGCGAAATGAGCTCACACACACACACACACACACACACACACACACACGCACGCACACACCGCTGTGTACTCACACACACTCACAGCAATGTCAGAACGCTCCCCTCCCCTGCAGAAAAGCCTCTGTGTGAGTGTGTTTGTGTGTGTGTGTGTGTGTTTGTGTGACTGTGTGTGTGTGTGTGTGTGTGACTGTGTGTGTGTGAGTGAGTGTGTTTGTGTGTGTGTGTGTTTGTGTGTGTGTGTGTGTGACTGTGTGTGTGTGTGTGACTGTGTGTGTGTGTAAGTATATGTGTGTGTGTATGTGTGTGTATGTATGTGTGTGTGTGTGTGTGTGTGTGTGAGTGTATGTGTGTGTGTGTGAGTAATTGTGTATGTGGTTAAGTGCGTTTGACTGTGGGTAAGTGTGTGTGTGTGTGTCTGTGTCTGTGTGTGTAAGTGTGTGTGTGTGTGTCTCTGTGTGTGTAAGTATCTGTGTGTGTGTCTGTGCGTGTGTCTGTGTGTAAGTGTGTGTAAGTGTGTGTTTGTGTGTATGTATATGTGTCTGTGTATGTGTGTAAGTCTGTGTGCATGTGTGTGTGTGTATGTGTGTGTCTGTATGCGTGTCTGTGTGTGTGTGTGTGTGTGTATGTGTGAGAGTGTGTGTAAGTGAGTGTGTGTGTGAGAGAGTGTATGTGTTTGTGTGTGTGTGTGTAAGTCTGTGTGTGTGTAAGTCTGTGTGTGTGTAAGTCTGTGTGTGTGTGTAAGTGTGTGTGCATGTGTGTGTGCGTGTAAGTGTATGTGTGTCTGTGTGTAAGTGAGTGTGTGTGTGTGTGTGTGTGTGTGTGAGTGTATGTGTGTGTGTGTGAGTAATTGTGTATGTGGTTAAGTGCGTTTGACTGTGGGTAAGTGTGTGTGTGTGTCTGTGTGTGTAAGTGTGTCTCTGTGTGTGTAAGTATCTGTGTGTGTGTCTGTGCGTGTGTCTGTGTGTAAGTGTGTGTAAGTGTGTGTTTGTGTGTATGTATATGTGTCTGTGTATGTGTGTAAGTCTGTGTGCATGTGTGTGTGTGTATGTGTGTGTCTGTATGCGTGTCTGTGTGTGTGTGTGTGTGTGTATGTGTGAGAGTGTGTGTAAGTGAGTGTGTGTGTGTGAGAGAGTGTATGTGTTTGTGTGTGTGTGTGTAAGTCTGTGTGTGTGTAAGTCTGTGTGTGTGTAAGTCTGTGTGTGTGTGTGTAAGTGTGTGTGCATGTGTGTGTGCGTGTAAGTGTATGTGTGTCTGTGTGTAAGTGAGTGTGTGTGAGAGAGTGTATGTGTTTGTGTGTGTTTGAGAGAGTGTATGTGTTTGTGTGTGTCTGTGTGTGTGTGTGTGTGTGTGTGTGTGTCTGTGTGTGTGTGTAAGTGTGTTTGTGTGTGTGTAAGTGTGTTTGTGTGTGTGTAAGTGAGTTTGTGTGTGTGAGAGAGTGTATGTGTTTGTGTGTGTTTGTGTGTGAGAGAATGTATGTGTTTGTGTGTGTGTTTGTGTGTTTGTGTTTGTGTGATTCATGATCTGTGGAAATTACAGAGCACATTTATAGAGCACACGCTATTCGGGCTGGGTAAATATATTGATTTTCCGATTAATTGCGATCTTCATTTCAATGATCCCGATTCTTTAAATCCCAAGATCTAACTCTTACTCTGTGTGCAACCCCCTACAAAGCAAGTAACTCAATTGCATACACAAGCAAATATTGTGCTAAGCATCTAAAATGTCTGTGATTGGCCACGGGCTGGTAAATGTTCAGATTACACTCACCAGTGTTTGAGTAGTACATTTCGGAGTAAAACTTTGAATTGACTCATAATTTGAGTCCAAAGACGAGATCCACACAATCCATTTGTCATCGAATAATTTAGCTTTTTATACCCTTTATGTTTCGACATACTGTATCAATGTACAGTAAATACATGTAAATAACATGCAACAAAGGAAAATATGCAATTTCAAGACATCATAATTATTGGTGCAATGCATGAAATTTATACATTTAAAAACGGAGAGTAAAATATACAAATGTTTTGTAAGTCAATAGGTGTGGATCGGACAATAGGTGGTTAAAATGTAAAAAAAACAAAACACAAAATCTTCATGGTTGTGTACCTGTGAGTGCTGAAAATGATATTGTTTTATCACTATTTTAAGTGCTTAATATCAGAATAATTCTTAAAATCTTCATGCATTTAAAGGCCCTATGCCGCTTGAACACCAGTAACTGCTGCTTGCAGCTATATTTATTATTATTATTATGAACAAAAATGTTTAATTATAGACATTTTTTGGGGGTGTATCCCTAATAATAACATTAGGAATTTATTCAATTATATATATATATATATATATATATATATATATATATATATATATAAAAGTCTCATTTAAAATAATACTTTTCAGGTATCAGGTTTCAGGTTTCAGCCCAGTTTGTCCAGAATTTTTGGTGCATCACTAGTTAACAGGTTGACAATAAGTAGTGCTTGTTCTGTTCAAGCCATTACACTTACTCACGGATACACACACACATATGTATTTATGTCATGGAGGAGACTTCTTGCCTTCTATTGTTTCAAATTAAGTTAATGCTATTTTCTACAGGATATGTTCTAACCTTACACCTCTTACAGAAAGCTTGTGGATTACAGTAGAACATTATTTTGCCTTTAAGAAGCGGTTTCCATCTTGCCGATAGGACAATAATGTACAGTAGAGAAAATAAGATTTCACAATCATTTTACTCTCTTGGCAAAATAGCTGTACACATACACTTGTCCTTTCTTTAAGCCCCATACATCACTGTCACCATAGCAACGGTCTCCACCTGGTACTGACTACTCCAAACTCTAAACCACATCCTTTTTGGGTACTCTAAAGCAATCCATACTTCAGTCTCGCAACTTTCAGCTCAGGGGCTAATCAACCATCGTGTCACTTTCTTTCACATTTCTAAATTTGCCGCCCACACTTTTTTGGGAGTTAATAATTATATTTGCTGCATTCCGGAAATACATTTTAGCTGACCACATATAATTAGCTTAAAACCCAGCAGAAGCCTCAGAACTGGTTGCTTTGGATGTGGAACAAACAATTATGAACCTACTGGCTAGCAGCAACTTAGGGACTATTCACACACAATGCAAAAAGCTAGACTGTTAGGAGACTGTTAGGAGACTGTTAGGAGGATGTGGTGCACTAATGGGGTGGCAGGGGCTTTCTCCAATGGCGGAGCTAGAGGGTGGCCAGAGGTGGCCGTGGACCGAAGCCTGGCCACCCCATTGGCATCCCCACTCGCAATTGCTGTTTTAGTCATTTTTTGGCACAATTTAGTTCCTTATAGGTGAAATCATCTCTGTATAAATGTGCAGACTTTACATGTGCGCACAAGGTCACCAAACATCTCCGTCCCGGGTGTCAGAGTCTCCGTCCCCAGTGATGGAGCTATGGGGTGGCCGTGGCCACCATGGACCAAAAGCCTGGCCACCCCGTTGGCCACCACACTTGTAATTGCTGTTTTAGTCATTTTTTTTTTGGCACAATTGAGTTCTTTAGATGTGAAACCATCTCTGTACAAACTTAAAATGTGCACACAAGGTCACCAAACCTCTCCGTCCCGGGTGTCAGTGTCTCCATCCCCAGTGACAGAGCTAGGGGGTGGCCAGAGGTGGCCGTGGCCATCATGGACCGAAGCCTGGCCACCCCATTGGCCACCCCAAATCGCAATTGCTGTTTTAGTCATTTTTTGGCACAATTTAGTTCCTTATAGGTGAAATAATCTCTGTATAAATGTGCAGACTTTACATGTGCGCACAAGGTCGCCAAACCTCTCCGTCCCGGGTGTCATTGTATTCCACCCCCTCCCCACTGTCAGATGATATAAAAATGCTGCCCGAACATTTCTGTGCCACCACAGACTGATCGCTTGCCCCTGCCTGGCCACCCTTTGGGAAAACTCCTGGCTCCGCCCCTGGCTTTCTCCAGAATGACTTTTCAAAAACGGCCTGGAGCGAATCAACGAGACCTCTAGCGATCAAACGAATCTCTGTTCTTCTGCCGTCAAAGTCCCTGCCATCACCACGCCCTCACGGCATTCAGTTTACATGACATGCATTCTGACCACAGGACCGAACGTTACAACTGCAGTTTTGCGTGTGATTGGGAGTGTTTTGCAAATGTGGAGGTTTATCAAGCACAACCACACACACGTTGCAACATCACTTTCCACTGTGTGTAATAACATGAGCAGCTGCCGATAAACAGTCCTGATCTGTTCTTAAAATGATACGTAATGAAATAACAACAGTCTAAAAACATTCCACACCGAGTCCACCACAAAAAGATGGACCATTACATCATCATCAGTGGTTGAAAAGGCAATGGGATGAACATTGTGTCTCTTTATATGCCATTCCAGTCTGTATAACACAGAGGAGTATAAAGTAAATCAGCTGTAGTCTTTCATTAGGATCCGTAGAGTTTTAGGATCCTGCCAATGGCTCTGCGACTTGGAAACAACAGAGAAACAGGCTTCACAGTGGGACAGCTCTGGACTAATGGCTGTAATCATCAATTAGTCGCCATTAACATAACAAGCTAAAATGAAGCAATTAAGAAATCATCGGGCAGCAAACCGCTTGAAATGGTTTTTCCATCTCGGCTGAAGGTCTCGCCAGAAACGTGACTTCTTTATTGATTCACTGTGGATGTCGGTTTAGGCAAGTTTACTTGGAGAAAGCGTAATTAAATGGCTCCTGTTGAGAAACGCAGCATTTCTACAAATTGACCAACATGTGCCAATCTGCGAGGATTGCGATTTAATTAAATAAATGGTCTCAACGCGCTGCCCGCTGTGCCCGGCTGTTTGGTCTGTAGTGTTGTCTTAAATACATGTAAACAGGAGCACATCTGTCTGAGTGACAGGAACGCCCAACTAAGGAGCTCTAGTGCCCAACGGTTTGTCCCACCTTACAGGTAAAATCACCTATTAGATACAGATATCGCCTGTCAATCAACTCGCTAACATGCATGCGCATTAGTTATACAAGCCGCGGAAATTTCGTTTTTTATTGCGTAATATGAGTTAAACAATCACAGTTTATGATTACGATTCTTTATTTATGTTCTCCCCAATTTGGAACGCCCAATTCCCAATGCGCTCCAAGTCCTCGTGGTGGCGTAGTGACTCAATCCGGGTGGCGGAGGACGAATCTCAATTGCCTCCGCGTCTGAGACCGTCAATCCGTGCATCTTATCACGTGGCTTGTTGAGCGTGTTACCGTGGAGACGTAGCGTGTGTGGAGGCTTCACGCTATTCTCCACGGCATCCACGCACAACTCACCACACGCCCCACCGAGAGCGAGAACCACATTATAGCGACCATGAGGAGGTTACCCCATGTGACTCTACCCTCCCTAGCAACCGGGCCAATTTGGTTGCTATGGAGACCTGACTGGAGTCACTCAGGACACCCAGGATTCAAACTCACGACTCCAGGTGTGATAGTCAGCGTCAATAATCGCGGAGATACACAGGCTCCCCGTGACCAAACATTTTTGAGATTTTGGTCACTCTCCATTCAAGTAGATATGAGCTGCACTGGCATGACTGGAAATGACCTCCCCAGACAGCGCTCCAAAGACGACCGGCAGTGAACTGACATGCTAGAGAGATTTCAGTTGGGTCCGGGGTGATAAAGTGTGATGAGAGCATTATTTAAAATGTGCGTATTTTCACATACCTTTATGTTTTCAAAATAAAAGCGTTCACCAAAAAATAAAGGCTTGAGGGTTTAACTGGACTGCTTAGTAAGTTAAGACACTTTTAAAGAAATAAATTGCTATTGAATAATAATATTAATAATAAATTATTATAGTAATAATTATACTTGCACAATAAGTGATCTGACCCATAATATTATTATTATATTTTTTTTTTTTGCCAAACAACAACACAATAGCTGCATACATGCATAATTCCTGTTAATGATATTGTTTAGTGTGATTTGCATTTTGAAAGTATTTTTGAATGACTTAATAGATTCTGAGCATCACACCATTGACCCAAATATGATATTTAAGGGTGATGAGAACATTGCTATCGCGTTGAAGAGGAGATATCACCAGAACCACATGGAAACACCCCCAGAGGCACAAACAGAGGAGACTACACAAACAGCTCCGTTGCCATGGCAACCAGAGACAACCGCAGTCAATAAGTTACAGTGATGATCAATGAAGAGCACGTGTCCCAGTGCATCCCACTGCAGGCCTGTCCAATGATCCCACACCAGTTACACACCCTCAGGTCTGTGATATATCATTAACTCCCCCCGATAGCAGCGGCAGGCTTGTCGAGCACATGCCTGTTTCAGTTCCGACACACGTGTGCAGTGCGCCAACACTCATGTATGAAGTGCTAAATCGATTCGAAGCGCATGATGAAAACCCGGCAGAACTTTGGTTGTATCCCCGCTGGCCTGTGATTAAATACAGAACAGAGGTCCTGTTTCCTCTCTCTTTCTCGCTGTGTTCCTCTGTCATCAGGTTTTTGGTTTTTTAAATCACAGTGTGGAAGGACGTGAAGCCGGAGTCGAGCTCTTGTGTTAGTGTCCGGCAATAAAAGGCCAACGTGTGTGTTTTCATTGAGGTTTTTAGGTCGTTTATATGAACTGATTTTGGGGAAGTTGACGTACTGTGGTAGCTATTTATAACTTTAAGTAGTTAATCCACGGTTAAGCTAAAAAGGAGTGAGCTACACTACAAGTTGCTAATCAAATGTAGCTAACAAAATTGAAGCTATTTAAAATATATATATATGTATCTTTTTTTGGGGGTCTGTGTATCTCAGCGAGTATTGACGCTGACTATCACACCTGGAGTCGTGAGTTTGAATCCAGGGTGTCCTGAGTGACTCCAGCCAGGTCTCCTTAGCAACCAAATTGGCCCGGTTGCTAGGGAGGGTAGAGTCACATGGGGTAACCTCCTCGTGGTCACTATAATGTGGTTCTCGCTCTCGGTGGGGCGTGTGGTGAGTTGTGCGTGTATGCCGCGGAGAATAGCGTGAAGCCTCCACACGCGCTACGTCTCCATGGTAACACGCTCAACAAGCCACGTGATAAGATGCGCGGATTGACGGTCTCAGACGCGGAGGTAACTGAGATTCGTCCTCCACCACCCGGATTGAGTCACTACGGCACCACAAGGACTTGGAGCGCATTGGGAATTGGGCGTTCCAAATTGGGGAGAAAATTTACAAAATTAAAAAGATAAATCTCTGTAATCTTATAAATATAGTTTGCTCATATAATTTAGTCTAAATAAACCTAGCCTAGTAATATAGTAATAGACATTTATAAATATCTCTTAAATATAACTATATAATTTAAAGGATCTTTATTGCTTTTGTGCCATAATAACGTCCTGATTCAGAATAAAACTCGACAAAAATTATGATGTAAAAAATATGATGCCAAACAGAAGCAATGAACTACATATTTCACAAGCTGAAGTGACTTCAAGAGAATTAGTCAACACACTATCACGGCGAAATCGTCAAATTTTCTAAATTTGGCTAATTGGTATGATAGCGTGTGACTGCACTCGTTTGAACTCCTACGACTTTCACAACAGCCGATGATATCGTTTACATCTAATACGTGACAATTACTTGCTATTTACACGCTCTACTGATTGGTTAAGTTTAGATAAGGGGTTTGGGTTAGGGCATAATATTAATAAGTGTGTCCTAAACGCCTCGTTTAGGACACACTTAACTGGTTAACCGGTTGTAGCAGCGGGCGCGTGCTCCTCCCCGGGCGGACCGGAGTCAAACCTCTGACCCGTAGCGGACAGAACGCCCCTCCGCTTTTCTGGCGGCACGTGGGGACACTCCTCTGAACTTGGCAGCGACTCCATCGCTCCAGGTGGTCGGGGAGTCCCGGCCCTCCTCGCCTCGCGGACAGCGGCAGTTCCCCGCATCCGGGCGGTCAAGCTACTCCGTCCCCTGGTTGGATGGCAGTGTCGAGGACTCTACAATGGGACTCTACCTCCTCCCTCCCAGGTTTCGGCACCAGTGTAAGGGGGTTATATATATGTTTAGCACAGTCTGGCTGCTGTACTCTACACTTTTCACCTGTCAATCATTTTGCTCGTTCTCATAGTGTTGCATATGAAGTGGATCATTGAGGCTGTGATTGATAATGTTTGTCAGTTGAGGGCGCTGTTGTGCCACTGTTGAATTCGACAGTCACAGGATCAAACAATGCTGCTCTTTCACTCAGTTTCCTCTCAAAATGATCTTTGGAGGGCGGGGTTTTGGAATGAGGGGGTGTGGCTAATTCAACAGTCACATGAACGCTCAGAAAGCTAAAATCGCTCACAGCACTTTCAAGCATGCATCTTTTCTGACCTCTTTTTAAAGCTACACTCAGTACATTTTTCTCAGATTAAGAGTTTTTTTTCCTTAAGGAATTAATTGTAATTTTGGAACATATATATAAAATCATGAGCACTCAACTGAAATGTCATAGTCATATCAGTAACCATATAAAAGATGTTTTATTCTACATGGGGGAGGGGCGCCATCATGGGGCTGCCATTATAAGATCACATGACCAGCTCAATACTACCATAGATGGGCCACTACTCTGAGCACCCAACGGTCAACGCATGTCCCAATGGACGAGCCATTGTTTTGCTATTGGACACGTTCACTCTTGCATTAAAGTAACCGTGGCTGATTGTGAACAGTGAATTTCTACAACGGCATTGAAACTGAAAACTATTGATTTCAAATGATGCTGCATCCACACCACTAGGTGTCACTGTGAGCCCAAGATGACACGGGAGTGCACCTTTAATGGAAAGACATGGAATATTTGTACCATTAAGACTTAATTTGCCACACTGGAGGACTCGCCAGCCAGTTCCAGTAACACTTTCACAAAATAGGTGCTCCATTGCTGTACCCACCTGAGCAAAATCCCAGTGTATAACTGCAGCCATGCTTTCTGTATAATATTAGAGGTGACGGAAAGACGTGATGGTAAAGCAGATCCTACATGCATGCTTGTGCTCGCGTGTGTGTGCGTGTGTGTGTGTACGTGTAACCCAGCAAACACTGGCGTATGAAGTCACTCACTCCACAGTCTCCTAGCAACTGTCGTCAGGGGCAACCCCTGCCTGGCTTTCCACACAGCAAGCAGTGATGGCTGCATCTGTGCTTCGTCTTCGATTCTCCCTCTGCTTTTTTGGGGGGGGGGGGGGGGGGGGGGGGGGGGGGGGGTAACGGCAAGGTCTGTCTGTCATCTCTGATCTCCATCTCTCTCCAGCCTCCAGTGCCACGACAGAAACACACACAACCTCGCAAACAAAAGGAGGACAGCCAGCTATAGCGCCTGCTCAGTGCGACGTCCATTCATAGGTCTAACAGTCATTCATCTCAGTCGCATCCATGGTTAACATCATCCCCAATTTCACTACATTATCAGATGCGGCCATTTTTAAAGCCTGGATCATGACAATGATGACTGATGATGGTGAAACGTCCACTGTGTGGCGCTTAAAAGCGAGTTTTTAAAGGGATAGTTCTCTCAGCATTTCCTCACCTTCATGATGATCCCAAATGTGCATGACTTTCTTTCTCCACCAGAACATATTTGAAGAACAACTGAAAATTGTCCCAGCTCAGCAGGTCCTTAAAATGCAAGTGGATGGTGATCAGACGTTTGCAGCTCCAAAAATCAGCATAAACGTCATCCATACGACTCCAGCGGTTAAATTAAGGTCTGAATTTAAGAGGACAACAGAGACGTGATTATGAGTATCTCCTTGACAACCATATTAGCGG
>JAVLUX010000168.1:32500-35000 GCA_032164185.1 Moxostoma hubbsi | reverse complement strand
ATGAGAGTGGGGTGGCCAAGCTTCGGTCCATAGTGGCCACGGCCACCCCCTAGCTCCTCCACTGCACTCCTACACATTTCATGGTCAAGCAAAAGAACAATAAAGATGATTGACAATACTTATAAAGTGCTCAAAATGATTTTACCAGCTCTTCAATTATCCTAAACATTCCTTATCGTTCATGCTAATTCATTGCTACTTCAAACTACTAAATCACATGATGCTATCAGAAATGCTAGTCATGCCAGACCGCATTTAAAGCCACTATCTGGAGTCTGACTATAATGAGATTCTGATGGTCACAGAGCTCTTCCGAATATCCCAGAGGATGTCTGACAGATAAGACTATTGATCTAGACTTCAATAGTCCTGAGCAGGAGATATGGGTACAGAAGATGGCAAAGCACGGTGCATATATCAGCTGCTTCCTGGCACACGCAGATCCAATAAGGACCACACACGCGCACACACACACACACACACACACACATACACACACACTCTCTCACTAACACACACACACTCACACACTCACACTCTCACTAACACACACACACACACACACACACTCTCACTAACACACACACACACACACATACACTCTCACTAACCCACGCACACACTCTCACTAACACACACACACACACTCTCACTAACACACACACACACACACACACTCTCACTAACAAACGCACACACTCTCACTAACACACACACACACACACGCACGCACACACTCACTCTCACTAACACACACACACACACACTCTCACTTACACACACACACACACACACACACACACACTCTCACTAACACACGCACACACTCTCACTAACACACACACACACACTCTCACACACACACACACTCTCACTAACACAAGCACACATTCTCACTAACATACACACACACACTCTCACTAACACACACACACACACACACACACTCTCAGTAACACACACACACACACACTCACTAACACACACACACACACACACACACACACACTCTCACTAACACACACACACACACACACACACACGCACACTCTCACTAACACACGCACACACTCTCACTAACACACACGCACACACACACACTCACTAACACACGCACACACTCTCACTAACACACACACACACACACTCTCACACACACACACACACTCACTAACACACGCACACTCTCACTAACACACGCACACACTCTCACTAACACACACGCACACACACACACTCACTAACACACGCACACACTCTCACTAACACACACACACACACACTCTCACTAACACACACGCACACTCTCACTAACACACACACACACACACACACACGTCGTTTAGGAAAACTGATTTAGTTTTGATGCTGCCAAGCTGGCTGAGGAGGAGTAGAGAGGCGGGGTCGTGTACCATTATTGTAACCATGGCGATTGAACAGATGGGTCAACACAGGAACTGCATGCGGAGTAGGATGGCAGGGTGTGCCACCGCCTGGGAATTACCAGGCAATATTGTGACTTACAGTAAATCCATAAATGCTGCATTATCACAGTCATACACACAGGTAAAGCACTGAGATATATTCATATTGATGCTGAAATGTGAAAGATAAAAGCAGGACATGCCATATATAACCGAGCAGTAGGGACGAATGAATACATGGAGAGCTTGCTGTTGGATCACTAATGAAATGGAAAGAATTGTGGGGCTTTCATCGGCCATGTTGGCAGTCGTGTACCACAGATGTCCCCCTCTGAGACGGGAGAAAGGGACTATGTTCAGGATGGCATGCCACCATATCACTCTTGCTATTGATGCAGTATTTCTGTCTAAAGAATAGTATACCTGGATGACCTACAACATTTACCCAAATGTGTAATATATATATTTTTGGGGAATACCATATCCAATAAGTCAATGCAACTTGACCATACATTTATGCATTTGGCAGATGCTTTTATCCAAAGTGACTTACAGTGCACTTATTACAGGGACAATCCCCCCGGAGCAACCTGGAGTTAAGTGTCTTACTCAAGGACACAATGGTGGTGACTGTGGGGATCAAACCAGCAACCTTCTGATTACCAGACATGTGCTTTAGACAACTACGCCAGGGCTGGACTGGGAAGAGAATTCGGCCCGGGATTTTACATAGCAACTGGCCCATTTGTGGGATGTGGGGGGGTGGGGGGTGTTCGCTGTCGTTTTCTGCATATCGTGGCGTCATTTTGTGGTCCGTTCTGCATAACGTGACAACTCATTTTAGCTTATTGCGGACCATTCAGCACGTTTCGCCGCTAGCCCACCGGCCCGCTCGGTGCTCCCGATGGCCATTCCACCCTTGATCGACCCCAAAGTGCGTCGGCCCACCGGGAAAATTCCCAGTATGCCAGATTACCAATCCAGCCCTGCACTACGCTACCACCACTCCGTTTTTTTTTTTTTTAAAGTTTTTTTTTTAACCTCCTCCACCCCAGCACCACCTGTTGAGTCCCGTC
>JAVLUX010000168.1:22500-27500 GCA_032164185.1 Moxostoma hubbsi | reverse complement strand
CAAACCACAGAACGAAAGATAAAACGACCAAAGAACAAACCACAGAACGAAAGATAAAACGACCAAAGAACAAACTACAGAACGATTGATAAAACGACCAAAGAACAAACCACAGAACGAAAGATAAAACGACCAAAGAACAAACTACAGAACGAAAGATAAAACGACCAAAGAACAAACCACAGAACGATCGATAAAACGACCAAAGAACAAACCACAGAACGAACGATCAAACGACCAAAGAACAAACCACAGAACGAAAGATAAAACGACCAAAGAACAAACCACAGAACGATCGATAAAACGACCAAAGAACAAACCACAGAACGAAAGATAAAACGACCAAAGAACAAACCACAGAACGAACGATAAAACGACCAAAGAACAAACCACAGAACGAAAGATAAAACGACCAAAGAACAAACTACAGAACGAACGATCAAACGACCAAAGAACAAACTACAGAACGAACGATCAAACGACCAAAGAACAAACCACAGAACGAACGATAAAACGACCAAAGAACAAACCACAGAACGAAAGATAAAACGACCAAAGAACGAACTACAGAACGATCGATAAAACGACCAAAGAACAAACCACAGAACGAACGATAAAACGACCAAAGAACGAACCACAGAACGAACGATAAAACGACCAAAGAACAAACTACAGAACGAACGATAAAACGACCAAAGAACAAACCACAGAACGAAAGATAAAACGACCAAAGAACAAACCACAGAACGAAAGATAAAACGACCAAAGAACAAACTACAGAACGAAAGATAAAACGACCAAAGAACAAACCACAGAACGAAAGATAAAACGACCAAAGAACAAACCACAGAACGAAAGATAAAACGACCAAAGAACAAACCACAGAACGAAAGATAAAACGACCAAAGAACAAACCACAGAACGAAAGATAAAACGACCAAAGAACAAACTACAGAACGATTGATAAAACGACCAAAGAACAAACCACAGAACGAAAGATAAAACGACCAAAGAACAAACTACAGAACGAAAGATAAAACGACCAAAGAACAAACCACAGAACGAAAGATAAAACGACCAAAGAACAAACCACAGAACGAAAGATAAAACGACCAAAGAACAAACCACAGAACGAAAGATAAAACGACCAAAGAACAAACCACAGAACGAAAGATAAAACGACCAAAGAACAAACCACAGAACGAACGATCAAACAACCAAAGAACAAACCACAGAACGAAAGATAAAACGACCAAAGAACAAACTACAGAACGAACGATCAAACGACCAAAGAACAAACCACAGAACGAAAGATAAAACGACCAAAGAACAAACTACAGAACGATTGATAAAACGACCAAAGAACAAACCACAGAACGAAAGATAAAACGACCAAAGAACAAACCACAGAATGAACGATAAAACGACCAAAGAACAAACTACAGAACGAACGATCAAACGACCAAAGAACAAACCACAGAACGAACGATCAAACGACCAAAGAACAAACCACAGAACGAAAGATAAAACGACCAAAGAACAAACCACAGAACGATTGATAAAACGACCAAAGAACAAACTACAGAACGAACGATAAAACGACCAAAGAACAAACCACAGAACGATTGATAAAACGACCAAAGAACAAACTACAGAACGAACGATAAAACGACCAAAGAACAAACTACAGAACGAACGATAAAACGACCAAAGAACGAACCACAGAACGAACGATAAAACGACCAAAGAACGAACCACAGAACGATCGATAAAACGACCAAAGAACAAACCACAGAACGAACGATAAAACGACCAAAGAACAAACCACAGAACGAAAGATAAAACGACCAAAGAACAAACCACAGAACGAACGATAAAACGACCAAAGAACAAACCACAGAACGAACGATAAAACGACCAAAGAACAAACCACAGAACGAACGATAAAACGACCAAAGAACAAACTACAGAACGAACGATAAAACGACCAAAGAACAAACTACAGAACGAACGATCAAACGACCAAAGAACAAACTACAGAACGAACGATCAAACGACCAAAGAACAAACTACAGAACGAACGATAAAACGACCAAAGAACAAACTACAGAACGAAAGATAAAACGACCAAAGAACAAACCACAGAACGAAAGATAAAACGACCAAAGAACAAACCACAGAACGAAAGATAAAACGACCAAAGAACAAACTACAGAATGAACGATAAAACGACCAAAGAACAAACCACAGAACGATCGATAAAACGACCAAAGAACAAACTACAGAATGAACGATAAAACGACCAAAGAACAAACTACAGAATGAACGATAAAACGACCAAAGAACAAACTACAGAACGAACGATAAAACGACCAAAGAACAAACTACAGAATGAACGATAAAACGACCAAAGAACGAACTACAGAACGAACGATAAAACGACCAAAGAACAAACTACAGAATGAACGATAAAACGACCAAAGAACAAACTACAGAATGAACGATAAAACGACCAAAGAACGAACTACAGAACGAACGATAAAACGACCAAAGAACAAACTACAGAACGAACGATAAAACGACCAAAGAACAAACCACAGAACGAACGATAAAACGACCAAAGAACAAACTACAGAACGAACGATAAAACGACCAAAGAACAATCTACAGAACGAACGATAAAACGACCAAAGAACAAACTACAGAACGAAAGATTAAAACAATCTAATGGTTGTATTGATACATTTGTATCATTCTAACGAATGATAGAACAAACTATAGATGGACGGACGGACCTACTGACGTTTCAAACAACTGTTAGTTTGGATTTTGACCTTATCAGTCAGAGGTGGTAGAAAGGGATAAAAGAAAATGAGAAACAGAAGATGAAGGCTTATTTGCTCTCTCACTCTCACCCCTTCCTCTCTCCACATGTCAGAAGGAAAGATGGCCTGTCGCCATGGAGACAGGCAGCTGTCACAGGTAAGTTAGAGCGGTTGGGCAGTCACATTCTTCCTCCTTGTCTTTCTACCAAAGGTGATCTCATACTGGGCAATAACACACTCTCTGTGTCTCACAATACCTGTTCAGAGTCAAGCAATGCAAATCTTTCAGAAAGCACAGCAATGCTCAATACATTGTGTCGAAACAGGTGGCAACACAATCAATAATCAACCCCCACATGATTTCAAACAGTTTGCACCCTTTTCAGATTGAAAAAGGAGGTCGAAAAATACAAAGTCAGCAAAACAAAAATCAGCACTCTTAAAAAGAAGCCCATCGAGCATTGATGAGACCCCACTTTTTGACTAGCACACTCTCTGCAAATGTGCCTTCACCACACTCGGATATTCTCAATTTTCAGCTCTCATCTTAATCTAAAGCTTCTCTCACAGTGAGGGTTTGACCAGGGCACCTATCAGTGTGTTTCTCACTGCAATGTAGTGTGTTTGTGTCAGTGTTCAGTGGCAGTGCTGCAGTGCACATGCTCCTGCTGCTCCTGTGTGTGTGTGTGTGTGTGCATAAAAAGACAGAGAAAGAGGGTCAGAGAGAGAACGACTGAGCAGCAGTCACATCCATTAGGTCAAATGTGACAGATAGTTCATAGAAGTCAATCCCCAGGGTGTTGCTAGTGATGTGTGGAGTTGGAAGCGCTGTACTCACCATAAGAAGGCAGACGGCAGATTCGGGCATGAGTTGCACTGCCATGATGTCTTTACTGCAAACAAACGTTGAAGTAATCTTCACTGAATCCCTTAAGAAAAAATGGCCACCAAAATTGACCGGGCAATGTTGAGTCAACGCTCAGGTAACGTATGGGCCACTCTTTCACAGGACACCGTCTCTCCAGCAATCCTTCGCTTTCTATGACAATAGTTTCCTGAATGCCACGCGTTCTTGTGGCCGTACGCTGATGCAATATTTCCTTACTGTATGCTGGACGTCTTGCTTCCGTTCAGAATTCCCAATGCACTGTTCATGCTCCGTCCTTGATCCAAATGAAATCTTCTTTGATTTCAAACAGGCTGTTAGACGCCCTTCTCACTCTGGACTGAGAGCTGGGACAGACACACACTCTCTCTCCATCACACTTACACACATACAGCCGTTTCAAATGACTGAGTAGCACTGCAGACACACATGCGCTCTCACGTTTACAAATCCATCTGATGCAACGAGAGAGAGAGAGAGAGAGAGAGAGAGAGAGAGAGAGAGAGCCCACCCATCAATGAACACCAAAATCATATCAAGTTCCATGAGACCAGTATATGAGCAAACACACACCTTTACTTGCTGTAAATGAAAACATTTATTAATCTGGTCAGAAATGAAACAAGCGTAGAAGGAGTTTTTGGTAGGGAAAGCTTTAATCGTGAGACAAATGGACACCTGATTACATAAAAATATAGAAAATAGCTATATGGGTGCAGGATCCAAACAATAACACACATACACACACACACACCAACAACAACAACCGCCATTCGCCACTAAGTGGCGGTGACGTCACCACGACACTTGTGCCAGGCTATGTGCACGTTGAGGCCAAGTGAAGGGTTGAACGCCTGCTGGCAGGAGGTCATGAGACAGATCCAACAGGTGACACGGGTCGACTGACTGAGATGACTGGCTGATGCACCACCTGTGCCCCCTACTGTGCCAACTTGCTGTGCTTTAGCCACTCAGCGCTCTGCTGGACTGTTATGGACTCGCTTTTTGAGTCCGACTCAGCCCCTTTTGGACTCAGACTCGACTCAGACTCTGCCGGCTTTGGATTCAGTCTTGAGTCCAACTTAGCTGCTTTTAGACTCAGACTTAACTCGGACTCGGCCTGTTATGGACTCTGTCTTGAGTCCGACTCAGCCCCTTTGGGACTCGGATTCGACTCGGCCTGATATGGATTCGGTCTTGTGTCCGACTCGACCCCTTTTGGACTCGGACTCTGCCTGTTATGGACTCTGTCTTGAGTCCGACTCAGCCCCTTTTGGACTCGGAATCGG
>JAVLUX010000168.1:10000-15000 GCA_032164185.1 Moxostoma hubbsi | reverse complement strand
TGTAGTCTGTATTGCTTCAGGACACCTACTTTGCATTGGCACGTCTCCCCGAGTTTAGCCTGTGGTTTAGAGGATGCTCAATGCAAATTGGACACAAATCTTACTGAGGATGCCCATATCCACCTGTGTGTGAGTGCATGAATCAAGTAGGTCTGCTGGTGCATGTGCAGACTGAAGAGACTAAGGTGGTCTCAGGTGGGAGGTGGGGGAGATCTAGACAGGTCAGGTGATTTTTGGGGTGGCCGGCTGGGTTGTAACAGGGCCACGGTGGAGGACGGCACGCTGGATTTTGCTGAAATGGATGGGCACGGATGTGACCGCTATGTAGACGGGGACAAAGACAGCAATCAGATTGACTACCGGCATATCGTGGGGGACATGGAGTCCACCAGACCATGTGGGTCAGTACGAGACTCGGACCACCACTTTCAGGGGCCATTTACCCACAGTACGCTGCATGGGCACGGCACGAGACGGCAGCCCAGCGCTACAGTGCCACCCGCATACAGGCGGGGTATGAACCCGAGAGGTGAGAAGTGTACTTCTGAAGAATAAGACTTTAAAGGAACAGTTCACCCCAAAATGGAAATTCGGTCATTATTTACTCATATTCATGTTGTTCCAAACCCATATGACTTTCTTCTGTTGGACATGTTAACCTCAGTCATCCTTCAGTTTCTATGGAAAACAGATGCAATGAAAGTGAATGGTGACTGAGGCTAATACTTTGCTCATAATCAAACGGGTACAGACTGGCATGAGTAAATGAAACGCAGAATATGTATTTTAAGGTGCACTGTCTCTTTAATGTAGGTCATGTATGTTCTGTTGAACATGAATAATATGAACATTATTTTTCATATTAATTTCAGATTTTCTCAGTGTTTTGTATGTCGTTGATTTTTTATTAGTGAACTAGAATAGTGCAGTATTTATATATATATATATATATATATTTATTTATTTTCATTTTTATTTGACATAAAATCCTATAATTTTCTATTTATTTTTCAATTTTAATGACATTTTGAATGCTATATTTGAATGTGGTCTCAGACTTTATAACCTCACATACAACACACATATACACTATTATTGAAAGTATGTACGCTGCAGATAATGAGAGGCGATCACTTATTAAATCTCTTTTTTTAATGCCTCGCTGTTAAAAACTATGTCTATAGAATTAAAATGCATGACTAATCTTATGATTTCAGGATGAAAAATGTCACATTTTAATAAATGTATATATATATTTTTATGTATATTTTTTTGTATTTTTTTAACTTTTATTCTCTGAAATTTCTAGTTTGGAAACCCGTGGTCACATATGAAATGGAAAGTGTGCGTCTGTTGTGAAACATTGATTATTTATACTTTTTTGTGTTGATTTTGCCCCCTTTTGTTTATGTGTGACTCATGTCTTTATATTTAACTTGTGATGTTTGCTGATGTGACGCTCCTGTTCTACCTGCTCCATACGGGACTCAAACGGGCATCTCCGGCAGGGCTGGACTGGTAATCTGGCATACCGGGCATTTTCCCAGTGGGCCGACGCACTTTGGGGCCGATCAGGGGCGGACTTGCCATCGGGAGAACCGAGTGGGCCGGTGGGTTGGCCGCGAAACGTACGGGGAAACGAATGGGCCGCAACGGACCACAACACGGTGGCGCGATATGCAGAAAAGGACGACGAACAACAAGTTTTGGGCCAGTTGCCATGTGAAATCCCGGGCCGATTTCTCTTCCCAGTCCAGCCCTGGTCTCATGGCAGGTGGGTGCACCAACAAGGAGGCTAAATGCTACAGCGTCTAGTGCACCTCTTGAGGTCAGGAGAGTGAGGTACACATTGCACAGCTATCTACCAGCTCTCTATCCTAGCGTCTGTCCCATGTAGGTGCAGGCTTGTGATAGTCCGCATATATATATATATATATATAAGTTTTATGCCGGATGCCCTTCCTGATACAACCCCCAATGGCTGGTGGACTCTCACTCACTCACATACGGGGCAATTTAGAGTCTCCACTTAACCTGCATGTTTTTGGAGTTCTGGGAGGACCTGGAGGACCCGGACCTCTCTACAACTCTTAAGCATGATTCTCCAGAAATCGGGGACAGTAGCTCAAGCCCTTAATCACTGTATGATTGTTTTTTTAAATGACTTCCTTTATAGGAGTGGTATGAGGCTTAGTGGCTTTTCCTAAACCACCTGAACACACAACACATTTCAACTTGATTCGATGAATGTTGGTGGTTTTATCAAACAGTCTCCAGTTCATAATGTTCAGGTCAAATTTGTAATACCCTTATAATTACCAGTTTATAACCTTAAAAAAAGTCCTCGTAAACCACTTAAACCTGCCCACACACACACACACACACACACACACAAACACACACTCATATACACACAAAAATACTCACACTCATACACACACTCATATACACAAACATACTCACACTCATACACACTCATATACACAAACATACTCACACTCATACACACACACGCACACACACAGACACACAAAAATAATCACACTCACACACACACTCATATACATACACACTCACACACAAACAAACTCACACTCATATACAGACACACACACACTCATATACACACTCACACACACACACACACACACTCACTCACAAACAAACTCACACTCATATACACACACACACACTCATATACACACACACTCACACACAAACATACTCACACTCACACACACACACACACATACTCACACTCATACACACAGTCACACATGGTCTCACACACTCACACACAAACAAACTCACACTCATACACACACTCACACACAGTCACACATGGACTCACACACAAACAAACTCACACTCATACACACACACACACACACACACACTCATATACACACACTCTCATATACACACACTCACACACAAACAAACTCACACTCATATACACACACACTCACACACAAACATACTCGCACTCATACACACAGTCACACATGGTCTCACACACAAACAAACTCACACACACACACACACACACACTCATATACACACACACTCATATACACACTCACCCACAAACAAATTCACACTCATACACACACACACACACACACACAAACAAACTCACATTCATACACACACACACACACAAACAAACTCACACTCATATACACACACACACAAACATACTCACACTCACTCACACACACACAAACAAACTCACACTCATACACACACACACAAACATACTCACACTCATACACAAAGTCACACATGGTCTCACACACTCACACACACACACACACACTCATATACACACACTCTCATATACACACACACACACACACACACACACACTCACACACAAACAAACTCACACTCATACACACACACACACACACTCACACACAAACAAACTCACACTCATACACGCACACACACACACTCACACACAAACAAACTCACACTCATACACACACACTCACACACAAACATACTCACACTCATACACAAAGTCACACATGGTCTCACACACACACACACACTCTCATATACACACACACACACACACTCACACACAAACATACTCACACTCATACACAGTCACACATGGTCTCACACACTCACACACACACACACACACACACACTCATATACACACACTCACACACAAACAAACTCATACACACACACACACTCACACACAAACTCACACTCATACACACACACACTCACACACAAACTCACACTCATAGAAACACACACACACACTCATATACACACACACTCATATACACACACACACTCACACACTCATATACACACACACACTCACACACACACACACACATCAGAACACCGTAAAACATGGTTAAGGGAGTGTTGAAATCAAGCTATCCGCTTCCCGTTCCACTCCTGAACTGGTTGTCATGTGACTCCACACGGTTGACAGTCTCCGGACAGACGGATGAGACCGTCCATCCACCCAGAGCATCATCATCATCATCATCATCCTCATCCACATCCCGGAGCACTACCGATCTTTAATGCACTTTAATATCGCTGTCATCATGTGAGCTGATTTACATCAGAGTGGATCATCATTATAGCGAAAGAGAAAGTAACTGTGAGTACATGCATGTTTGTATACATCTGACGTGTTTACAACTGTTGTTTGGGTCGATGATAATGAATGCGAAATAGTTGCACACAAAATTTGTCATTTTGCTTTCTTCTCTTTTTGAACACCTCTCTCTCTCTCTCTCTCTCTCTCTCTCTCACACACACACACACACACACACACACTTACAGTATATTTGGCTATATTAAATATGGAGCTGAGTATTATATGGCTACTTTTTATTTATGTGAACTGTATATGCTTGTACTGATTATGGATGTAATGTTGCATTATGGTTGTAGAAAGGTTCCCAGAATTGTTAGGAACCTTTATTGACAACCTAATACAAACGTTCAAACCCCCGCAGTGCGTGTGTGCGCGCGTGCGCGCGCGTTTGTGTGAGTACGTGTGTGTGTGTGTGTGTGTGCGTGCGCGTTTGTGTGCATACGTGTGTGTGTGTGTGTGTGTGTGCGTGCGCGTTTGTGTGAGTACGTGTGTGTGTGTGTGTGTGTGCGCGTGCTTGCAAGTGCGTGTGTGCGCGTTTGTGTGCATACGTGTGTGTGCGCGTGCGCGCGCGCGAGTGTGTGCATGTCTCACCCCCTGATTTATGTGTGTGTGTGTGTGTGTGTGTGTGTGTGTGTTGTGCTTTTTATATAAAAATATTTTTTTTTCGCTGTGCCCCCCCTTAATTAATTGCATATACATTTAACTAAGTTTTGAGGTTATAAAGTAATAATAATATTACAATTATAAATAATATAATAATTATGAAGGAATGAGCAAAATGCTGTTTTAGATGAAGTATCACATGATCAAATTCAAATCTCAGCCCTGAAGTGTTAACAATACTTCTGCATATGTGTTGTGT
>JAVLUX010000167.1:247500-324329 GCA_032164185.1 Moxostoma hubbsi | reverse complement strand
GCCGAGTTGTGTGTGTGTGTGTGTGAGGCCGAGTTGATGTGTGTGTGTGTGTGAGGCCGAGTTGTGTGTGTGTGTTGTGAGGCGAGTTGTGTGTGTGTGTGTGTGAGGCCGAGTTGTGTGTGTGTGTGTGTGAGGCCGAGTTGTGTGTGTGTGTGTGTGAGGCGAGTTGTGTGTGTGTGTGTGTGAGGCCGAGTTGTGTGTGTCGTGTGTGAGGCCGAGTTGTGGTGTGTGGTGCGAGGCCGAGTTGGTGTGTGTGGTGTGCGAGGCCGAGATCTGTGTGTGTGTGTGTGGTGTGTGAGGCTGAGTTGTGTGTGTGTGTGTGAGGCCGAGATCTGTGTGTGTGAGGCCGAGTTCTGTGTGTGTGTGTGTGTGTGAGGCCGAGTTCTGTGAGTGTGTGTTTGTGTGTGAGGCGAGTTCTGTGAGTGTGTGTTTGTGTGTGAGGCCGAGTTCTGTGAGTGTGTGTTTGTGTGTGAGGCCGAGTTCTGTGAGTGTGTGTGTGGCCGAGATCTGTGTGTGTGAGGCCGAGATCTGTGTGTGTGTGTGTGTGGCCGAGATCTGTGTGTGTGTGTGAGGCTGAGTTCTGTGTGTGTTGTGTGTGTGTGTGTGGCCGAGATCTGTGTGTGTGTGAGGCGGAGTTCTGTGTGTGTGTGTGTGTGAGGCCGAGTTATGTGTGTGTGTGTGTGGCCGAGTTCTGTGTGTGTGTGTGTGTGAGGCCGAGATCTGTGTGTGAGGCCGAGTTCTGTGTGTGTGTGAGTGTGTGTGTGGCCGAGTTCTGTGTGTGTGTGTGTGTGTGTGTGTGAGGCCGAGTTCTGTGTGTGTGTGAGGCCGAGTTCTGTGTGTGTGTGTGTGTGTGAGGCCGAGTTCTGTGTGTGTGTGTGTGGCCGAGTTCTGTGTGTGTGTGTGTGCCGAGTTCTGTGTGTGTGTGGCCGAGTTCTGTGTGTGTGTGGCCGAGTTCTGTGTGTGTGTGTGTGTGAGGCCGAGTTCTGTGTGTGGGGCGAGTTCTGTGTGTGTGTGTGTGTGCCGAGTTCTGTGTGTGTGTGGTTGTGTGTGTGTGTGTGTGTGTGTGTGAGGCAGAGTTTGTGTGTGGGTGTGAGCCGAGTTTGTGTGTGGTGTGTGTGTGAGAGGCCGAGTTCTGTGTGTGTGTGTGTGTGTGTGTGGCCGAGTTGTGTGTCTGTGTGAGGCCGAGTTGTGTGTGTGTGTGTGTGTGTGTGTGTGTGTGTGTGTGTGTGAGGCCGAGTTCTGTGTGTGTGTGTGTGTGTGTGCCGAGTTGTGTGTGTGTGTGAGGCCGAGTTGTGTGTGTGTGTGAGGCCGAGGTGTGTGTTGTGTGTGTGTGTGAGGCGAGTTGTGTGTGTGTGTGTGAGGCCGAGTTGTGTGTGTGTGTGTGTGGCCGAGTTGTGTGTGTGTGTGGTGTGGCCGAGTTGTGTGTGTGTGTGTGGCCGAGTTGTGTGTGTGTGAGGCCAGTTGTGTGTGTGTGTGTGAGGCCGAATTGTGTGTGTGTGTATGTGTGAGGCCGAGATCTGTGTGTGTGTGTGTGTGTGAGGCCGAGTTGTGTGTGTGTGTGTGTGAGGCCGAGATCTGTGTGTGTGAGGCCGAGTTCTGTGAGTGTGTGTTTGTGTGTGAGGCCGAGTTTCTGTGAGTGTGTGTTTGTGTTGTGTGGCCGAGTTGTGTGTGTGTGTGTGTGGCCGAGTTGTGGCCGAGGTGTGTGTGTGGCCGAGTTGTGGCCGAGGTGTGTGTGTGTGTGTGGCCGAGTTGTGTGTGTGTGGCCGAGTTGTGTGTGTGTGTGTGGCCGAGTTTGTGTGTGTGGTGTGTGTGTGTGTGTGTGTGTGTGTGTGTGTGGCCGAGTTGTTGTGTGTGTGTGTGTGTGGCCGAGTTGTGTGTGTGTGTGTGTGTGGCCGAGTTGTGTGTGTGTGTGTGTGTGGCCGAGTTGTGTGTGTGTGTGTGTGTGGCCGAGTTGTGTGTGTGTGTGTGTGTGGCCGAGTTGTGGTGTGTGTGTGTGTGTGGCGAGTTGTGTGTGTGTGTGTGTGTGCCGAGTTGTGTGTGTGTGTGTTGTGTGGCCGAGTTGTGTGTGTGTGTGTGTGTGCCGAGTTGTGTGTGTGTGTGTGTGTGGCGAGTTGGTGTGTGTGTGTGTGGCCGAGTTGTGTGTGTGTGTGTGTGGCCGAGTTGTGTGTGTGTGGTGTGGCCGAGTTGTTGTGTGTGTGTGTGTGTGTGGCCGAGTTGTGTGTGTGTGTGTGTGGCGAGGATGTGTGTGTGTGGGCCGAGGTGTGTGTGTGCCGAGTTGTGTGCGTGTGGCCGAGTTGTGTGTGTGTGTGCGTGTGGCCGGAGTTGTGTGTGTGTGTGCGTGGCGAGTTGTGTGTGTGTGTGCGTGTGGCCGAGTTGTGTGTGTGTGTGCGTGTGGCCGAGTTGTGTGTGTGTGTGCGTGTGGCCGAGTTGTGTGTGTGTGTGCGTGTGCCGAGTTGTGTGTGTGTGTGCGTGTGGCCGAGTTGTGTGTGTGTGCGTGTGGCCGGTTGTGTGTGTGTGTGGCCGAGTTGTGTGGTGTGTGTGTGTGTGGCCGAGTTGTGTGTGTGTGTGTGTGGCCGAGTTGTGTGTGTGTGTGTGTGTGGCCGAGTTGTGTGTGTGTGTGTGTGTGGCCGAGTTGTGTGTGTGTGTGTGTGTGGCCGAGTTGTGGTGTGTGTGTGTGTGGCGAGTTGTGTGTGTGTGTGTGTGTGGCCGAGTTGTGGTGTGTGTGTGTGTGGCGAGTGTGTGTGTGTGTGTGTGGACGAGTTGTGTGTGTGTGTGTGTGGCCGAGTTGTGTGTGTGTGTGTGGGCCGAGTTGTGTGTGTGTGTGGCCGAGTTGTGTGTTGTGTGTGTGTGTGTGTGCCGAGTTGTGTGTGTGTGTGTTGTGGCCGAGTTGTGTGTGTGTGTGTGTGGCCGAGTTTGGTGTGTGTGTGTGTGTGGCCGAGTTGTGTGTGTGTGTGTGTGGCCGAGTTGTGGGTGTGTGTATGGCCGAGTTGTGGTGTTTGTGTGTGTGTGTGTGTTGTGGCCGAGTTGTGTGTGTGTGTGTGTGTGTGTGTGTGGCCGAGTGTGTGTGTGTGTGTTGGTTGCCGAGTTGTGTGTTTGTGTGTGTGTGTGTGTGTGGCCGAGTTGTGTGTGTTGTGTGTGTGCCGAGTTGTGTTGTGTGGTGTTGTGGCCGAGTTTGTGTGTGTGTGTGTGTGTGGCCGAGATGTGTTGTGTGTGTGTGTGGCCGAGTTGTGTGTGTGTGTGTGTGGTGTGGCCGAGTTGTGTGTGTGTGTGTGTGTGTGTGTGTGGCCGAGTTGTGTTGTGTGTGTGTGTGTGTGGCCGAGTTGTGTGCGGTTGTGTGTGTGTGGAGTGAGTGTGGCGAGTTGTGTGTGTGTGTGGTGTGTGTGGCCGAGGCCGAGTTGTGTGTGTGTGTGTGTGTGGCCGAGTTGTGTGTGTGTGTGTGTGTGGTGTGTGGCCGAGTTGTGTGTGTGTGGTGTGTGTGTGGTGTGGCCGAGTTGTGTGTGTGTTGTGTGTGTGTGGCCGAGTTGTGTGTGTGTGTGTGTGCTGTGTGGTGGCCGAGTTGGGTGTGTGTGTGTGTGTGTGTGTGGCCGAGTTGTGTGTGTGTGTGTGTGTGTGTGGCCGAGTTGTGTGTGTGTGTGGTGTGTTGTGGCCGAGTTGTGTGTGTGTGTGTGTGTGTGTGGCCGAGTTGTGTGTGTGTGTGTGTGTGTGTGTGGCCGAGTTGTGTGTGTGTGTGTGTGTGTGGCCGAGTTGTGTGTGTGTGGTGTGTGTGTGGCCGAGTTGTGTGTGTGTGTTGTGTGGCCGAGTTGTGTGTGTGTGTGTGTGTGTGGCCGAGTTTGTGTGTGTGTTGTGTGTGTGGCCGAGTGTGTGTGTGTGTGTGTGTGTGTGTGTGGCCGAGTTGTGTGTGTGTGTGTGTGTGTGTGTGGCCGAGTGTGTGTGGGTGTGTGGGTGTGGGGTGTGGTGTGTGTGTGGTGGCGAGTTGTGTGTGTGTGTGTGTGTGGGCGAGTTGGTGTGTGTGTGTGGCCGAGTTGTGTGTCTGTGTGTGAGGCCGAGTTCTGTGTGTGTGTGTGTGTGTGTGTGAGGCCGAGTTCTGTGTGGTGTGTGTGTGTGTGAGGCCGAGTTCTGTGTGTGTGTGTGTGTGTGTGAGGCGAGTTCTGTGTGTGTGTGTGTGTGTGTGTGAGGCCGAGTTCTGTGTGTGTGTGTGTGTGTGTGAGGCCGAGTTCTGTGTGTGTGTGTGGTGTGTTGGCCGAGGGTTTGTGTGTGTGGGTGGGTGTGTGTGGCCCGAAGAGTTGTGCTGTGTGTGGGTGGTGTGGTGTGTGGGCCCGATGTTTGTGTGTGTGTGTGTGGCCGAGTTCTGTGTGTGTGTGTGTGGGCCGAGTTCTGTGTGTGTGTGTGTGTGTGGCCGAGTTCTGTGTGTGTGTGTGTGTGTGGCCGAGTTCTGTGTGTGTGTGTGGTGTGCGAGGCCGAGTTCTTGTGTGTGTGGCCGAGTTTCTGTGGTGTGTGGCGAGTTCTGTGGTGTGTGTGTGTGTGTGTGTGTGTGTGTGAGGCGAGTTCTGTGTGTGTGTGAGGCAGAGTTCTGTGTGTGTGAGGCGAGTTCTGTGTGTGTGAGGCCAGTTGTGTGTTGAGGGGCCGAGTTCTGTGTGTGTGGAGGCCGAGTTGTGTGTGTGTGGGAGGCGATCTGTGTGTGTGTTGAGGCCGAGTTCTGTGTGTGTGTGTGAGGCCGAGTTCTGTGTGTGTGGGTGTGTGTGTGTGAGGCCGAGTTCTGTGTGTGTGTGTGTGTGTGAGGCCGAGTTCTGTGTGTGTGTGTGTGTGTGTGTGAGGCCGAGTTCTGTGTGTGTGTGTGTGTGTGTGTGTGTGTGGCCTGTGTGTGGCCGAGTTCTTTGGGTGTGTGGCCGAGTTCTGTGTTGTGTGCCGTGTTGTGTGTGTGTGTGTGGTGAGGCCGAGTTCTGTGTGTGTGTGTGTGTGTGTGTGTGAGTCAGAGTTCTGTGTGTGTGAGGCAGAGTTCTGTGTGTGTGAGGCAGAGTTCTGTGTGGTGTGAGGCAGAGTTCTGTGTGTGTGTGTGAGGGCCGAGTTCTGTGTGTGTTTGTGGTGTGAGGCAGAGTTGTGTGTTGTGTGTGTGTGAGGCAGAGTTCTGTGTGTGTGTGAGTGCGCGAGGTTGTGTGTGTGTGAGGCCGAGTTGTGTGTGTGTGTGAGGCCGAGTTGTGTGTGTGTGTGTGTGTGAGGCCGATTGTGTGTGTGTGTGTGTGAGGCCGAGTTGGTGTGTGTGTGTGTGAGGCCGAGTTGTGTGTGTGTGTGTGAGGCCGGAGTTTATTGTGTGGTTAGCCGAGTTGTGTGTGTGTGTGTGAGGCGAGTTGTGTGTGTGTGTGTGTGAGGCCGAGTTTGTGGGGTGTGTGTGTGTGAGGCCGAGTTGTGTGTGTGTGTGTGAGGCCGAGTTGTGTGTGTGTGTGGTGAGGCCGAGTTGTGTGTGTGTGTGGAGGCCGAGTTGTGTGTGTGTGTGTGTGAGGCCGAGTTGTGTGTGGTGTGTGTGGAGGCCGAGTTGTGTGGTGTGTGTGTGTGAGGCCGAGTTGTGTGTGTGTGTGTGAGGCGAGTGTGTTGTGTGTGTGTGAGCCGAGTTGTGTGTGTGTGTGGAGCCGAGTTGTGTGTGTGTGAGGCCGAGTTGTGTGTGTGTGTGAGGCCGAGTTGTGTGTGGTGCGAGGCCGAGTTGTGTGTGTGTGCGAGGCCGAGTTGTGTGTGTGTGCGAGCCGAGTTTGTGTGTGTGTGTGTGCGAGGCCGAGATCTGTGTGTGTGGTTGTGTGAGCTGAGTTGTGTGTGTGTGTGTGAGGCCGAGATCTGTGTGTGTGAGGCGAGTTCTTGTGTGTGTGTGTGTTTGAGGCCGAGTTCTGTGAGTGTGTGTTTGTGTGTGAGCCGAGTCTGTGAGGTGTGTGTGTGGCCGAGATCTGTGGTGTGAGGCCGAGATCTGTGTGTGTGTGTGTGGCCGAGATCTGTGTGGTTGTGTGTAGGCCGAGTTCTGTGTGTGTGTGTGTGGCGAGTTCTGGTGTGTGGTGAGGCCGGAGTTCTGTGTGTGTGTGTGAGGCCGAGTTCTGTCTGTGTGTGTGTGTGTGCGAGATCTGTGTGGAGGCCGAGTTCTGTGTGTGTGTGAGTGTGGTGTGTGACCGAGTTCTGTGTGTGTGTTTGTGTGTGAGCCGAGTTCTGTGTGTGTGTGAGGCCGAGTCTGTGTGTGTGTGTGTGTGAGGCCGAGATCTGTGTGTGTGTGTGTGGCCGAGTTCTGTGTGTGTGTGTGTGGCCGAGTTCTGTGTGTGTGCCGTCTGTGTGTGTGGCCGAGTTCTGTGTGTGTGTGTGTGAGGCCGAGTGCTGTGTGTGTGTGGCCGAGTTCTTGTGTGTGTGTGTGGTGGGCCGAGTCTGTGTGTGTGTGTGTGTGTGTGTGTGGTGTGTGTTGCCTGTGTGTGTGTGTGAGGCGAGTTGTGTGTGTGTGTGTGAGCCGAGTTCTGTGTTGTGTGTGTGTGGCCGAGTTGTGTGTCTGTGTGAGGCCGAGTTGTGTGTGTGTGTGGTGTGTGTGTGTGTGAGCGAGTCTGTGTGTGTGTGTGTGGCCGAGTTGTGGTGTGTGTGTAGGCCGAGTTGTTGTGTGTGTGTGAGGCCGAGTGTTGTGTGTGTGCCGAGTTGTGTGTGTGTGTGTGAGCCGAGTTGGTGTGTGGTGTGTGGCCGAGTTGTGTGTGTGTGTGGCCGAGTTGTGTGTGTGTGTGTGTGGCCGAGTGTGTGTGGCTGTGTGTGTGTGAGGCCGAGATCTGTGTGTGTGTGTGTGTGTGGCCGAGTTGTGTGTGTGTGTGTGTGAGGCCGAGATCTGTGTGTGTGAGGCCGAGTTCTGTGAGTGTGTGTTTGTGTGTGAGGCCGAGTTCTGTGAGTGTGTGTTTGTGTGTGAGGCCGAGTTCTGTGAGTGTGTGTTTGTGTGTGTGGCCGAGTTGTGTGTGTGGTGTGTGTGCCGAGTTGTGGCCGAGGTGTGTGTGTGTTGGCCGAGTTGTGTGTGTGTGGCCGAGTTGTGTGTGTGTGGCCGAGTTGTGTGGTGTGTGTGTGTGTGTGTGTGTGGCCGAGTTGTGTGTGTGTGTGTGTGTGTGTGGGCCGAGTTGTGTGTGTGTGTGTGTGTGGCCGAGTTGTGTGTGTGTGGCCGGTTGTGTGTGTGTGAGTGTGTGTGGGCCGAGTGTGTGTGTGTGTGTGTGTGGCCGAGTTGTGTGTGTGTGTGTGTGTGGCCGAGTTGTGTGTGTGTGTGTGGTGTGGCCGAGTTGTGTGTGTGTGTGTGCCGAGTTGTGTGTGTGTGTGTGTGGCCGAGTTGTGTGTGTGTGTGTGTGGCCGAGTTGTGTGTGTGCCGAGTTGTGTGTGTGTGGCCGAGTGTGTGTGTGTGGCCGAGTTGTGTGTGTGTGTGTGGCCGAGTTGTGTGTGTGTGTGTGTGGCCGAGTTGTGTGTGTGTGTGTGTGTGTGTGTGTGGCCGAGTTGTGTGTGTGTGTGTGTGGACGAGTTGTGTGGTGTGTGTGTGTGGCCGAGTTGTGTGTGTGTGTGTGTGCCGAGTTGTGTGTGTGTGTGTGTGTGGCCGAGTTGTGTGTGTGTGGCCGAGTTGTGTGTGTGTGTGTGTGTGGCCGAGTTGTGTGTGTGTGTGGCCGAGTTGTGTGTGTGTGTGGCCGAGTTGTGTGTGTGTGTGTGTGTGTGTGTGTGGCCGAGTTGTGTGTGTGTATGGCCGAGTTGTGTGTTTGTGTGTGTGTGTGTGTGTGGCCGAGTTGTGTGTGTGTGGCCGTGATGTGTGTGTGTGTGTGTGTGTGGCCGAGTTGGTGTGCGTGTGGTGGCCGAGTTGTGTGTGTGTGTGCTGTGTGGCCGAGGTTGTGTGTGTGGTGCGTGTGGCGAGTTTGTGTGTGTGTGTCGTGTGGCCGAGTTTGTGTGTGTGTGTGGGTGAGTGGGCGAGTTGTGTGTGTGTGTGCGAGTTGTGTGTGTGTGGCCGAGTTGTGTGTGTGTGTGGCCGAGTTGTGTGTGTGTGTGTGTGTGGCCGAGTTGTGTGTGTGTGTGTGTGTGTGTGGGCCGAGTTGTGTGTGTGTGTGTGGCCGAGTTGTGTGTGTGTGTGTGCGTGTGGCCGAGTTGTGTGTGTGTGTGCGTGTGGCCGTGTTGTGTGTGTGTGTGCGTGTGGCCGAGTTGTGTGTGTGTGTGCGTGTGGCGAGTTGGTGTGTGTGAGCGTGTGGCCGAGTTGTGTGTGTGTGTGCGTGTGGCCGAGTTGTGTGTGTGTGTGAGTGTGGCCGAGTTGTGTGTGTGTGTGTGAGTGGGCCGAGTTGTGTGTGTGTGTGTGTGAGTGTGCCGAGTTGTGTGTGTGTGTGTGTGAGTGTGGCCGAGTTGTGTGTGTGTGTGTGTGGCCGAGTTTGTGTGTGTGTGTGTGTGGCCGAGTTGTGTGTGTGTGTGTGTGTGTGTGGCCGAGTTTGTGTGTGTGTGTGTGTGTGTGTGGCCGAGTTGTGTGTGTGTGTGTGTGTGTGTGGCCGAGTTGTGTGTGTGTGTGTGTGTGTGTGGCCGAGTTGTGTGTGTGTGTGTGTGTGTGTGGCCGAGTTGTGTGTGTGTGTGTGTGTGTGTGGCCGAGTTGTGTGTGTGTGTGTGTGTGGCCGAGTTGTGTGTGTGTGTGTGTGTGTGGCCGAGTTGTGTGTGTGTGTGTGTGTGGCCGAGTTGTGTGTGTGTGTGTGTGTGGCCGAGTTGTGTGTTGTGTGTATGTGTGTGTGTGGCCGAGTTGTGTGTGTGTGTGTGTGTGGCCGAGTTGTGTGTGTGTGTGTGTGTGGCCGAGTTGTGTGTGTGTGTGTGTGTGGCCGAGTTGTGTGTGTGTGTGTGTTGTGGTGTGTGTGTGTGTGGTGTGGCCGAGTTGTGTGTGTGTGGTGTGTGTGTGTGTGTGTGTGGCCGAGTTGTGTGTGTGTGTGTGTGTGGGTGTGGCCGAGTTTGTGTGTGTGTGTGTGTGTGTGTGTGTGTGTGGCCGAGTTGTGTGGTGGTGTGTGTGTGTGTGTGTGTGGCCGAGTTGTGTGTGTGTGTGTGGCCGAGTTTGTGTGTGTGTGTGTGTGTGGCCGAGTTGTGTGTGTGTGTGTGTGTGGCCGAGTTGTGTGTGTGTGTGTGTGGCCGAGTTGTGTGTGTGTGTGTGTGCCGAGTTGTGTGTGTGTGGTGTGGCCGAGTTGTGTGTGTGTATGGCCGAGTTGTGTGTGTGTATGGCCGAGTTGTGTGTGTATGGCCGAGTTGTGTGTGTGTGTGTGTGAGTGAGGTCGAGTTCTGTGTGTGTGTGGAGGCCGAGTTGTGTGTGTGTGTTGAGGCCGAGTTGTGTGTGTTGCTGTGTGTGGCCGAGTTTGTGTGTGTGTGTGTGTGTGTGTGGCCGAGTTGTGCGTGTGTGTCCGAGTTGTGCGTGTGTTGTCCGTGAGGCCGAGTTTTGTGTGTGTGTCCGTGAGGCCGAGTTGTGTGTGTGTGGCCGAGTTGTGTGTGTGTGTGTGTGGCCGAGTTGTTGTGTGGTGTGTGGCCGAGTTGTGTGTGTGTGGCCGAGTTGTGGTGTGTGGCCGAGTTGTGTGTGTGTGGCCGAGTTGTGTGTGTGTGTGTGGCCGAGTTGTGTGTGTGTGTGTGGCCGAGTTGTGTGTGTGTGTGTGGCCGAGTGTGTGTGTGTGTGTGCCGAGTGTGTGTGTGTGTGTGTGTGTGTGTGAGGCCGAGTTGTGTGTGTGTGTGAGGCCGAGTTGTGTGTGATGTGTGTGTGTGTGTGTGAGGCCGAGTTCTGTGTGTGTGTGTGTGTGTGTGTGTGGGCCGAGTTGTGTGTCTGTGTGAGGCCGTATGTTGTGTGTGTGTGTGGTGTGTGTGAGGCCGAGTTCTGGTGTGTGTCCGTGGCCGAGTTGTTGTGTGTGTGGTCCGTGAGGCGAGTTGTGTGTGTGTGGCCGAGTTGTGTGTGTGTGTGTGGTGGCCGAGTTGTGTGTGTGTGGCCGATGTTGTGTGTGTGTGGGCCGAGTGGTGTGTGTGTGGCCGATGTTGGTGTGGTGTGGCCGAGTTGTGTGTGGTGTGAGGCCGAGTTGTTGGGTGTGAGGCCGAGTTGTGTGTGTGTGTGAGGCCGAGTTGTGTGTGTGTGTGAGGCCGAGTTGTGTGTGTGTGTGTGTGTGTGTGTGTGAGGCCGAGTTCTGTGTGTGTGTGTGTGTGTGTGGCCGAGTGTGTGTCTGTGTGAGGCCGAGTTGTGTGTGTGTGTGTGTGTGTGAGGCCGAGTTCTGTGTGTGTGTGTGTGTGTGTGTGGCCGAGTTGTGTGTGTGTGTGAGGCCGAGTTGTGTGTGTGTGTGAGGCCGAGGTGTGTGTTTTGGTGTGTGTGTGTGAGGCCGAGTTGTGTGTGTGTGTGTGAGGCCGAGTTGTGTGTGTGTGTGTATGTGGCGAGTTGTGTGTGTGTGTGTGTGGCCGAGTTGTGTGTGTGTGTGTGTGGCCGGAGTTGTGTGTGTGTTTGAGGCCGAGTTGTTGTGTGTGTGTTGTGAGGCGAATTGTGTGTGTGTGTGTGAGGCCGAGATCTGTGTGTGTGTGTGTGTGTGAGGCTGAGTTGTGTGTGTGGTGTGTGAGGCCGAGATCTGTGTGTGTGTGGCCGAGTTGTGTGTGTGTATGGCCGAGTTGTTGTGTTTGTGTGTGTGTGGTGTGTGTGGCCGAGATGTGTGTGTGTGGCCGAGATGTGTGTGTGTGCGTGTGTGGCCGAGTGGTGTGTGTGTGGTGTGCGTGTGGCCGAGTTGTGTGTTGTGTGCGTGTGGCCGAGTTGTGTGTGTGTGTGCGTGTGCCGAGTTGTGTGTGTGTGTGTGTGTGTGGCCGAGTTGTGTGTGTGTGTGTGTGTGTGGCCGAGTGGTTGTGTGTGTGTGTGTGTGTGTGGCCGAGTGTGTGTGTGGTGTGTGTGTGTGTGCCGAGTTGTGTGTGTGTGTGTGTGTGTGTGGCCGAGTTGTGTGTGTGTGTGTGTGTGTGTGGCCGAGTTGTGTGTGTGTGTGTGGGTGTGTGTGGGCCGAGTTGTGGTGTGGGTGTGTGTGAGTGTGTGTGGCCGAGTTGTGTGTGTGTGTGTGTGGCCGAGTTGTGTGTGTGTGTGTGTGTTGTGGCCGAGTTGTGTGTGTGTGTGTGTGTGCCGAGTTGTGTGTTGTGTGTGTGTGTGGCCGAGTTGTGTGTGTGTGTTGTGGTGTGGCCGAGTGTGTGTGTGTGTGTGTGTGTGGCCGAGTTGTGTGTGTGTGTATGTGTGTGTGTGGCCGAGTTGTGTGTGTGTGTGTGTGTGTGTGTGTGGCCGAGTTGTGTGTGTGTGTGTGTGTGTGTGGCCGAGTTGTGTGTGTGTGTGTGTGTGTGTGTGTGGCGAGTTGTGTGTGTTGTGTGGTGTGTGTGGCGAGTTGTGTGTGTGGTGTGTGTGTGTGTGTGGCCGAGTTGTGTGTGTGTGGCCGAGTTTGTGTGGCCGAGTGTGTGTGTGGCCGAGTTGTGTGTGTGTGGTGTGTGTGTGGCCGAGTGTGTGGTGTGTGTGGGCCGAGTTGTGTGTGTGTGCCGAGTTGTGTGTGGCCGAGTTGTGTGTGTGGGCCGAGTTGTGTGTGTGTGTGTGGTGTGTGGCCGAGTTGTGTGTGTGTGTGTGGTGGCCGAGTTGTGTGTGTGTGTGTGTGTGTGCCGAGTTGTGTGTGTGTGTGTGTGTGTGGCCGATTGTGTGTGTGTGTGTGTGTGGCCGAGTTGTGTGTGTGTGTGTGGCCGAGTTGTGTGTGTGTGTGTGTGCCGAGTTGTGTGTGTGTGTGTGTGTGTGGCCGAGTTGTGTGTGTGTGTGTGTGTGTGTGTGTGTGGTGTGGCCGAGTTGTGTGTGTGTGTGTGTGTGTGTGTGGCCGAGTTGTGTGTGTGTGTGTGTGTGTGTGTGGCCGAGTTGTGTGTGTGTGTGTGTGGCCGAGTTTTGGTGTGTGGCCGAGTTGTGTGTGTGGCCGAGTTGTGTGTGTGTGTGTGTGTGTGTGGGCCGAGTTGTGTGTGTGTGTGTGGTGTGGCCGAGTTGTGTGAGTGTGTGTGTGTGTGTGGCCGAGTTGTGTGTGTGTATGGCCGAGTTGTGTGTGTGTATGGCCGAGTTGTGTGTGTGTATGGCCGAGTTGTGTGTGTGTGTGTGAGTGAGGTCGAGTTCTGTGTGTGTGTGTGAGGCCGAGTTGTGTGTGTGTGTTTGAGGCCGAGTTGTGTGTGTGTGTGTGTGGCCGAGTTGTGTGTGTGTGGCCGAGTTGTGTGTGTGTGGCGAGTTGTGTGTGTGTGTGTGTGGCCGAGTTGTGTGTGTGTGTGGCCGAGTTGTGTGTGTGTATGGCGAGTTGTGTGTGTGTGTGTGTGTGAGTGAGGCCGAGTTTGTGTGTGTGTCGTGGCCGAGTTGTGTGTGTGTGTGTCCGTGGCCGAGTTGTGTGTGTGTGTGTCCGTGGCCGAGTTGTGTGTGTGTGTGTCCGTGGCCGAGTTGTGTGTGTGTGTGGTCCGTGGCCGAGTTGTGTGTGTGTGTGTCCGTGGCCGAGTTGTGTGTGTGTGTGTCCGTGGCCGAGTTGTGTGTTGTGTGTGTCCGTGGCCGAGTTGTGTGTGTGTGTGTGCCGAGTTGTGTGTGTGTGTAGCCGAGTTGTGTGTGTGTGTGGCCGAGTTGTGTGTGTGTGGCCGAGTTGTGTGTGTGTGGCCGAGTTGTGTGTGTGTATGGCCGAGTTGAGTGTGTGTGTGTGTGTGTGGGAGGCCGAGTGTGTGTGTGTGTGTGTGTGCCGAGTTGTGCGTGTGTGTGCGTGGTGTGTCCGAGTTGTGCGTGTGTGTCCGAGTGTGCGTGTGTGTCCGTGAGGCCGAGTGTGTCGTGTGTGTCCGTGAGGCCGAGTTGTGCGTGTGTGGCCGAGTTGTGCGTGTGTGTGTGTGGCCGAGTTGTGTGTGTGTGGCCGAGTTGTGTGTGTGTGTGGCCGAGTTGTGTGGTGTGTGTGGCCGAGTTGTGTGTGTGTGTGTCCGAGTTGTGTGTGTTGTGTGTGGCCGAGTTGTGCGTGTGTGTGGCCGAGTTGTGCGTGTGTGTGGCCGAGTTGTGCGTGTGTGTGCAGAGTTGTGCGGTGTGTGGCCGAGTTGAGCGTGTGGTATGTGGCCGTGTTTGTGCGTGTGAGGCCGAGTTTGTGCGTGTGAGGCCGAGTTGTGCGTGTGTGTGTCCGTGTGAGGCGAGTTGTGCGTGTGTGTGTCCGTGTGAGGCCGAGTTGTGCGTTGTGTGTGTCCGAGTGAGGCCGAGTTGTGCGTGTGTGTGTCCGTGTGAGGCCGAGTTGTGCGTGTGGTGTGTCCGTGAGGCCGAGTTGTGCGTGTGTGTGTCCGTGAGGCCGAGTTGTGGTTGTGCGTGTGTGTGTCCGTGAGCCGAGTTGTGCGTGTGTGGTGTCCGTGAGGCCGAGTTGTGCGTGTGTGTGTCCGTGAGGCCGAGTTGTGCGTGTGTGTGTGTGGCCGAGTTGTGTGTGTTGTGGCCGAGTTGTGTGTGTGTGCCGTGTTGTGTGTGTGTGGCCGTGTTGTGTGTGTGTGGCCGTGTTTGTGTGTGTGTGGCCGTGTTGTGGTGTGTGGCCGTGTTGTGTGTGTGTGGCCGTGTTGTGTGTGTGTGGCCGTGTTGTTTGTGTGTGGGTGGTGGCCGAGTTGTGTGTGTGTGTGGCGAGTTGTGTGTGTGTGGCCGAGTTGTGTGTGGCCGAGTTGGTGTGTGTGTGGCCGAGTTGTGTGTGTGTGGCCGAGTTGTGTGTGTGTGGCCGAGTTGTGTGTGGCCGAGTTGTGTGTGTGTGGCCGAGTTGTGTGTGTGTGGCCGAGTTGTGTGTGTGTGTGTGTGTGTGTGTGGCCGAGTTGTGTGTGTGTGTGTGTGTGTGGCCGAGTTGTTGTGTGTGTGTGTGTGTGGTGGCCGAGTTGTGTGTGTGTGTGGCCGAGTTGTGTGTTGTGTGTGGCCGAGTTGTGTGTGTGTGGCCGAGTTGTGTGTGTGTGGCGAGTTGTGTGTGTGTGTGGCCGAGTTGTGTGTGTGTGGCGAAGTTGTGTGTGTGGGCCGAGTTGTGTGTGTGTGTGTGTGTGTGTGTGTGTGTGTGGCCGAGTTGTGTGTGTGTGGCCGAGTTGTGTGATGTGTGCCGAGTTGTGTGTGTGTGTGTGTGTGTGTGTGCCGAGTTGTGTGTGTGTGTGTGTTGTGTGTGGCCGAGGTGTGTGTGTGTGTGTGGTGTGTGTGGCCGAGTTGTGTGTGTGTGTGGCCGAGTGTGTGTGTGGCCGAGTTGTGTGTGTGTGGCCGAGTTGTGTGTGTGTGGCCGAGTTGTGTGTTGTGTGTGTGTGTGTGTGTGTGTGTGTGTGTGGCCGAGTTGTGTGTGTGTGTGTGTGTGTGTGGCCGAGTTGTGTGTGTGTGTGTGTGTGTGTGTGGCGAGTTGTGTGTGTGTGCCGAGTTGTGTGTGTGTGTGTGGCGGAGTTGTGTGTGTGTGGCCGAGTTGTGTGTGTGTGTGTGGCCGAGTTGTGTGTGTGTGTGTGGCCGAGTTGTGTGTGTGTGTGTGTGGCCGAGTTGTGTGTGTGTGTGTGGCCGAGTTGTGTGTGTGTGTGTGTGTGTGTGGTCCGAGTTGTGTGTGTGTGTGTGTGTGTGTGGCCGAGTTGTGTGTGTGTGTGTGTTGTGTGGCGAGTTGTGTGTGTGTGTGTGTGTGTGTGCCGAGTTGTGTGTGTGTGTGTGTGTGGTGTGCCGAGTTGTGTGTGTGTGTGTGGCGAGTTGTGTGTGGTGTGTGTGGCCGAGTTGTGTGTGTGTGTGGCCGAGTTGTGTGTGTGTGTGGCCGAGTTGTGTGTGTGTGGCCGAGTTCTGGTGTGTGGTGTGTGGCCGAGTTCTGTGTGTGTGTGTGGCCGAATTCTGTGTGTGTGTGTGGCCGAATTCTGTGTGTGTGTGTGGCCGAATTCTGTGTGTGTGTGTGGCCGAATTCTGTGTGTGTGTGTGTGTTTGTGGCCGAATTCTGTGTGTGTGTGTGTGTGTGTGTGTGTGTGTGAGGCCGAGATCTGTGTGTGTGTGTGTGTGTGAGGCCGAGTTCTGTGTGTGGTGAGGCGAGTTCTGTGTGTGTGTGAGGCCAAGTTCTGTGAGTGTGTGTGTGTGTGAGGCCGAGTTCTGTGAGTGTGTGTGTGTGTGAGGCCGAGTTCTGTGAGTGTGTGTGTGTGTGAGGCCGAGTTCTGTGAGTGTGTGTGTGTGTGAGGCCGAGTTCTGTGAGTGTGTGTGTGTGTGAGGCCGAGTTCTGTGAGTGTGTGTGTGAGGCCGAGTTCTGTGAGTGTGTGTGAGAGGCCGAGTTCTGTGAGGTGTGTGTGAGAGGCCGAGTTCTGTGTGTGTGTGAGAGGCCGAGTTCTGTGAGTGTGTGAGAGGCCGAGTTCTGTGTGTGAGTGAGGCCGAGTTCTGTGTGTGTGTGTTGAGGCCGAGTTCTGTGTGTGAGGCCGAGTTGTGTGTGGCCGAGATCTGTGTGTGTGTGAGGCCGAGTTCTGTGTGTGTGTGTGGCCGAGTTCTGTGTGTGTGTGTGTGTGTGTGAGCCGAGTTCTGTGTGTGTGTGAGCCGAGTCTGTTGTGTGTGAGAGGCCGAGTTCTGTGTGTGTGTGAGAGGCCGAGTTCTGTGTGTGTGTGTGAGGCCGAGTTGTGTGTGTGTGGCCGTGTTGTGTTGTGTGGCCGAGTTGTGGTGTGTGGCCGAGTTGTGTGTGTGTGGCCGGAGTTTGTGTGTGTGTGGTGTTGTGTGTGAGGCCGAGTTCTGTGTGTGTGTGAGGCCGAGTTGTGTGTGTGTGTGTGTGTTTGTGTGTGTGTGTGTGTGTTTGTGTGTGTGTGTGTGAGGCCGAGTTCTGTGTGTGTGTTGTGAGGCCCGAGTTCTGTGTGTGTGGTGTGTGTGTTTGTGTGTGTGTGTGTGTGTGTGAGGCCGAGTTCTGTGTGTGTGTGTGAGGCCGAGTTCTGTGTGTGTGTGTGAGGCCGAGTTCTGTGTGTGTGTGTGAGGCCGAGTTCTGTGTGTGTGAGGCCGAGTTCTGTGTGTGTGTGAGGCCGAGTTCTGTGTGTGTGTGATGGCCGAGTTCTGTGTGTGTGTGAGGCCGAGTTCTGTGTGTGTGTGAGGCCGAGTTCTGTGTGTGTGTGTGGCCGAGTTCTGTGTGTGTGTGTGGCCGAGTTCTGTGTGTGTGTGTGTGTGTGTGTGAGGCCGAGTTTTGTGTGTGTGTGTGAGGCCGAGTTCTGTGTGTGTGTGTGAGGCCGAGTTCTGTGGTGTGTGTGAGGCGAGTTCTGTGTGTGTGTGTGGCCGAGTTCTGTGTTGTGTGAGGCCGAGTTCTGTGTGTGTGGTGGCCGAGTTCTGTGTGTGTGTGTGGCCGAGTCTGTGTGTGTGTGTGGCCGAGTTCTGTGTGTGTGTGTGGCCGATTTCTGTGTGTGTGTGTGTGTGAGGCGAGTTTGTGTGTGTGTGTGTGGCCGAGTTCTGTGTGTGTGTGTGTGGCCGAGTCTGTGTGTGTGTGTGTGTAGCCGAGTTCTGTGTGTGTGTGTGAGGCCGAGGTCTGTGTGTGTGTGTGAGGCCGAGTTCTGTGTTGTGTGTGTGAGGCCGAGTTCTGTGTGTGTGTGTGAGGCCGAGTTCTGTGTGTGTGTGAGGCCGAGTTCTGTGTGTGTGTGTGAGGCCGAGTTGTGTGTGTGTGTGTGAGGCGAGTTGTGTGTGTGTGTGTGAGGCCGAGTTGTGTGTGGCCGAGATCTGTGGTGTGTGTGAGGCCGAGTTCTGTGTGTGTGTGTGTGTGTGTGTGAGGCCGAGTTGTGTGTGTGTGTGTGTGTGTGTGTGTGTGTGTGTGTGTGTGTGTGTGTGAGTGAGGCCGAGTTCTGTGTGTGTGTGTGAGGCCGAGTTCTGTGTGTGTGTGTGAGGCCGAGTTCTGTGTGTGTGTGT
The DNA here is from genome assembly GCA_032164185.1 of Moxostoma hubbsi. Classification (NCBI taxonomy): domain Eukaryota; kingdom Metazoa; phylum Chordata; class Actinopteri; order Cypriniformes; family Catostomidae; genus Moxostoma; species Moxostoma hubbsi. Next base: position 307,495 of record JAVLUX010000167.1, on the reverse strand, counting down.
GGTGAGGCGAGTTCTGTGTGTGTGTGTGAGGCCGAGTTCTGTGTGTGTGTGTGAGGCCGAGTTCGTGTGTGGTGTGAAGCGAGTTCTGTGTGTGTGTGTGAGGCGAGTTCTGTGTGTGTGTGTGAGGCCGAGTTCTGTGTGTGTGTGAGGCCGAGTTCTGTGTGTGTGTGTGAGGCCGAGTTCTGTGTGTGTGTGTGGCCGAGTTCTGTGGTGTGTGTGAGGCCGAGTTCTGTGTGTGTGTGTGTGTGTGTGTGAGGCCGAGTTCTGTGTGTGTGTGTGAGGCCGAGTTCCTGTGTGTTGTGTGTGAGCCGAGTTCTGTGTGTGTGTGTGGCCGAGTTCGTGTGTGTGGGTGGCCGAGTTCTGTGTGTGTGTGTGTGAGTGAGGCGAGTTTGTGTGTGTGTGTGTGTGTGTGTGAGGCCGAATTCTGTGTGTGTGTGTGTGTGTGAGGCCGAGATCTGTGTTGTGTGTGAGGTTGAGATCTGTGTGTGTGGTGTGAGGCCGAGATCTGTGTGTGAGCCCGAGGTCTGTGTGTGTGGTGTGTGAGGCCGAGGTCTTTGTGTGTGAGCCCGAGGTCTGTGTGTGTGTGTGTGTGTGTGTGTGTGAGGCCGAGTTCTGTGTGTGTGTGTGTTGTGTGGCCGAGTTGTGTGTGTGTGGCCGAGTTGTGTGTGTGTGTGTGCCGAGTTTGTGTGTGTGTGCCGAGTTGTGTGTGTGTGTGTGGCCGAGTTGTGTGTGTGTGTGTGCCGAGTTGTGTGTGTGTGTGTGGCCGAGTTGTGTGTGTGTGTGTGTGTGTGTGGCCGAGTTGTGTGTGTGTGTGTGTGTGGTGTGGCCGAGTTGTGTGTGTGTGTGTGTGTGTGGTGGCCGAGTTGTGTGTGTGTGTGGCCGAGTTGTGTGTGTGTGTGGCCGAGTTGTGTGTGTGTGTGTGGCCGAGTTGTGTGTGTGTGTGTGGCCGAGTTGTGTGTGTGTGTGTGGCCGAGTTGTGTGTGTGTGTGGCCGAGTTGTGTGTGTGTGTGGCCGAGTTGTGTGTGTGTGGCCGAGTTCTGTGTGTGTGTGTGGCCGAATCTGTGTGTGTGTGTGGCCGAATTCTGTGTGTGTGTGTGGCCGAATTCTGTGTGTGTGTGTGGCCGATTCTGTGTGTGTGTGTGGCCGAATTCTGTGTGTGTGTGTGTGGTGTGTGTGTGTGAGGCCGAGATCTGTGTGTGTGTGTGTGTGTGAGGCCGAGTTCTGTGTGTGTGTGAGGCCGAGTTCTGTGTGTGTGTGAGGCCGAGTTCTGTGAGTGTGTGTGTGTGTGAGGCCGAGTTCTGTGAGTGTGTGTGTGTGTGAGGCGAGTTCTGTGAGTGTGTGTGTGTGTGTGAGCCGAGTTCTGTGAGTGTGTGTGTGTGTGAGGCGAGTTCTGTGAGTGTGTGTGTGAGGCCGAGTTCTGTGAGTGTGTGTGTGAGGCCGAGTTCTGTGAGTGTGTGTGAGAGGCCGAGTTCTGTGTGTGTGTGAGAGGCCGAGTTTCTGTGAGTGTGTGAAGAGGCCGAGTTCTGTGTGTGTGTGAGGCCGAGTTCTGTGTGTGTGTGTGAGGCCGAGTTCTGTGTGTGAGGGGCCGAGTTGTGTGTGGCCGAGATCTGTGTGTGTGTGAGGCCGAGTTCTGTGTGTGTGTGTGGCCGAGTTCTGTGTGTGTGTGTGTGTGTGTGAGGCCGAGTTCTGTGTGTGTGTGAGGCCGAGTTCTGTGTGTGTGTGAGAGGCCGAGTTCTGTGTGTGTGTGAGAGCCGAGTTCTGTGTGTGTGTGTGTGGCCGAGTTGTGTGTGTGTGGCCGGTGTTGTGTGTGTGTGGCCGAGTTGTGTGTGTGGCCGAGTTGTGTGTGTGTGGCCGAGTTGTGTGTGTGTGGCCGAGGTTGTGTGTGTGTGTGTGTGTGTGTGAGGCCGAGTTCTGTGTGTGTGTGAGGCGAGTTGTTGTGTGTGTGTGTGTGTTTGTGTGTGTGTGTGTGTGTTTGTGTGTGTGTGTGTGAGGCCGAGTTCTGTGTGGTGTGTGTGAGGCCGAGTTGTGTGTGTGTGTGTGTGTTTGGTGTGTCGTGTGCTGTCGTGTGTGTGAGGCCGAGTTGTGTGTGTGTTGTTTGGTGTGTGTGTGTGTGTGTGTGAGGCCGAGTTCTGTGTGTGTGTGTAGGCCGAGTTCTGTTGGTGTGTGAGGCCGGTCTGTGTGTGTGTGTGAGGCCGAGTTCTGTGTGTGGTGAGGCGAGTTCTGTGTGTGTGTGAGGCCGAGTCTGTGTGTGTGTGGAGGCCGAGTTCTGTGTGTGTGTGAGGCCGAGTTCTGTGTGTGTGTGTGGCCGAGTTCTGTGTGTGTGTGTGGCCGAGTTCTGTGTGTGTGGGTGTGTGTGTGTGTGAGGCCGAGTTTGTGTGTGTGTGTGAGCCGAGTTCTGGTGTGGTGTGTGTGAGGCCGAGTTCTGTGGTGTGTGGTGTGTGAGGCCGAGTTCTGTGTGTGTGTGTGGCCGAGTTCTGTGTGTGTGTGTGGCCGAGTTCTGTGTGTGGGTGTGGCCGAGTTTCTGTGTGTGTGTGTGGCCGAGTTCTGTGTGTGTGTGTGGCCGAGTTCTGTGTGTGTGTGTGTGTGTGTGTGTGAGGCCGAGGTTTGTGTGTGTGTGTGAGGCCGAGTTCTGTGTGTGTGTGTGTGGTGGCCGAGTTCTGTGTGTGTGTGTGTGTAGCCGAGGTCTGTGTGTGTGTGTGAGGCCGAGGTCTGTGTGTGTGTGTGAGGCCGAGTTCTGTGTGTGTGTGTGAGGCCGAGTTCTGTGTGTGTGTGTGAGGCCGAGTTCTGTGTGTGTGGGTGAGGCCGAGTTCTGTGTGTGTGTGTGAGGCCGAGTTCTGTGTGTGTGTGTGAGGCCGAGTTCTGTGTGTGTGTGTATGGCCGAGTTCTGTGTGTGCTGTGTGAGGCCGAGTTGTGTGTGGCCGAGATCTGTGTGTGTGTGAGGCGAGTTCTGTGTGTGTGTGTGTGTGTGTGAGGCCGAGTTCTGTGTGTGGTGTGAGCCGAGTTCTGTGTGTGGTGTGTGTGAGGCGAGTTCTGTGTGTGTGTGTGTGGCCGAGTTCTGTGTGTGTGTGAGGCCGAGTTCTGTGTGTGTGTGTGTGTGTGTGTGAGGCCGAGTTCTGTGTGTGTGTGGTGTGTGTGAGTGAGGCCGAGTTCTGTGTGTGTGTGAGTGAGGCCGAGTTCTGTGTGTGTGTGTGAGGCCGAGTTCTGTGTGTTGTGTGTGCCGAGTTCTGTGTGTGTGTGTGGCCGAGTTCTGTGTGTGTGTGTGTGAGTGAGGCGAGTTTTTGTGTGTGTGTGTGTGTGTGTGTGAGGCCGAATTCTGTGTGTGTGTGTGTGTGTGAGGCCGAGATCTGTGTTGTGTTGAGGTTGAGATCTTGTGTGTGTGTGAGGCCGAGATCTGTGTGTGAGCCCGAGGTCTGTGTGTGTGTGTGTGAGGCCGAGGTCTTTGTGTGTGAGCCCGAGGTCTGTGTGTGTGTGTGTGTGTGTGGTGTGTGAGGCCGAGTTCTGTGTGTGTGTGTGTGTGAGGCCGAGTTCTGTGTGTGTGAGGCCGAGTTCTGTGAGTGTGTGTTTGTGTGTGAGGCCGAGTTCTGTGAGTGTGTGTGTGTTTGTGTGTGTGTGTGTGTGTGAGGCCGAGTTCTGTGTGTGTGAGGCGAGTTCTGTGTGTGTGTGTGTGTGTGGTGTGGCCGAGTTCTGTGTGTGTGTGTGAGGCCGAGTTCTGTGTGTGGTGTGTGTGTGTGGTGTGTGAGGCCGAGTTCTGTGTGTGTGTGTGTGTGGCCGAGTTGTGTGTGTGTGTGTGCCGAGTTGTGTGTGTGTGTGTGGCCGAGTTGAGTGTGTGTGTGTGTGTGTGTGTGTGTGTTGAGGCCGAGTTGTGTGTGTGTGTGTGTGTGTGAGGCCGAGTTGTGTGTGTGTGTGTGTGTGTGAGTCCGAGTTGTGTGTGTGTGTGTGAGGCCGAGTTGTGTGTGTGTGTGTGTGTGTGAGGCCGAGTTGTGTGTGTGTGTGTGTGTGAGGCCGAGTTGTGTGTGTGTGTGTGTGTGTGTGGCCGAGTTGTGTGTGGTGGCCGTGGCCGAGTTGTGTGTGTGTGTGGCGAGTTGTGTGTGTGTGTGGCCGAGTTGTGTGTGTGTGTGGCCGAGTTGTGTGTGTGTGTGGCCGAGTTGTGTGTGTGGTGGCCGAGTTGTGTGGCCGAGTTGTGTGTGGTGTGGGCCGTGTGTGTGTGTGGCCGTGTTGTGTGTGTGGCCGTGTTGTGTGTGTGGCCGTGTTGTGTGTGTGTGGCCGTGTTGTGTGTGTGTGTGGCCGTGTGGCCGTGTGTGTGGCCGTGTGCCGTGTGTGTGGCCGTGTTGTGTGTGTGTGCCGTGTTGTGTGTGTGTGGCCGTGTTGTGTGTGTGGTGGCCGTGTTGTGTGTGTGTGGCCGTGTTGTGTGTGTGTGTGGCCGTGTGGCCGTGTGTGTGGCCGTGTGGCCGTGTGTGTGGCCGTGTGGCCGTGTGTGTGGCCGTGTTGTGTGTGTGTGGCCGTGTTGTGTGTGTGTGGCCGTGTTGTGTGTGTGTGGCCGTGTTGTGTGTGTGTGGCCGAGTTGTGTGTGTGTGTGTGTGTGTGTGGCCGAGTTGTGGTGTGTGTGTGTGTGTGTGTGGCCGAGTTGTGTGTGTGTGTGTGTGTGGCCAGAAGTTGTGTGTGTGTGGCCGAGTTGGTGTTGTGTGTCGCCGAGTTGTGTGTGTGGGTGTGGCCGAGTTGTGTGTGTGTGTGTGTGTGTGTGCCGAGTTGTGTGTGTGTGTGTGCCGAGTTGTGTGTGTGTGTGTGTGTGTGGCCGAGTTGTGTGTGTGTGTGTGTGTGGCCGAGTTGTGTGTGTGTGTGTGTGTGGCCGAGTTGTGTGTGTGTGTGTGTGTGGCCGAGTTGTGTGTGTGTGTGTTGTGTGTGGCCGAGGTGTGTGTGTGTGTGTTGTGTGTGGCCGAGTTGTGTGTGTGTGTGTGGCCGAGTTGTGTGGTGTGTGTGTGTGTGTGTGGCCGAGTTGTGTGTGTGTGTGTGTGTGTGTGTGGCCGAGTTGTGTGTGTGTGTGGTGTGTGTGTGTGGCCGAGTTTGTGTGTGTGTGTGTGTGTGTGTGTGGCCGAGTTGTGTGTGTTGTGTGTGTGTGTGTGGCCGAGTTGTGTGTATGTGTGTGGCCGAGTTGTGTGTGTGTGTGTGGCCAGAGTTGTGTGTGTGTGGCCGTGTGTGTGTGCCGTGTTGTGTGTGTGTGCCGTGTTTGTGTGTGTGTGGCCGTGTTGTGTGTGTGTGGCCGTGTTGTGTGTGTGTGGCCGTTGTTGTGTGTGTGAGCCGGTGTGCGTGTGTGTGTGTGAGGCCGAGTTGTGCGTGTGTGTGTGTGAGCCGAGTGTGCGTGTGTGTGTCCGTGAGGCGAGTTGTGCGTGTGTGTGTCCGTGAGGCGAGTTGTGCGTTGTGTGTGTCCGTGAGGCCGAGTTGTGCGTGTGTGTGTCCGTGAGGCCGAGTTGTGCGTGTGTGTGTCCGTGAGGCCGAGTTGTGCGTGTGTGTCCGTTGGCCGAGTTGTGCGTGTGTGTCCGTGGCCGAGTTGTGTGTGTGCGAGTTGTGTGTGTGGTCGTGTGTGGCCGAGTTGTGTGTGTGGCCGAGGTGTGTGTGTGTGGCCGAGTTGTGTGTGTGTGGCCGAGTTGTGTGTGTGTGTGTGTGTGTGTGTGGCCCGAGTTGTGTGTGTGTGGCCGAGTGGTGTGTGTGGTGTGTGGCGAGTTGTGTGTGTGTGTGTGGCCGAGTTGTGTGTGTGTGTGTGTGCCGAGTTGTGTGTGTGTGTGTGTGGCCGAGTTTGTGTGCTGTGTGTGTGTTGTGTGTGGCCGAGTTGTGTGTGTGTGGCCGGCGAGTTGTGGCCGAGTTGTGTGTGTGTGGCCGGCCGAGTTGTGTGTGTGTGGCCGGCCGAGTTGTGTGTGTGTGGCCGGCCGAGTTGTGTGTGTGTGGCCGGCCGAGTTGTGTGTGTGTGGCCGAGTTGTGTGTGTGTGGCCGAGGTGTGTGTGTGTGTGTGTGTGTGTGTGTGGCCGAGTTGTGTGTGTGTGGCCGAGTTGTGTGTGTGTGGCCGAGGTGTGTGTGTGTGGCCGAGTTGTGTGTGTGTGGCCGAGTTGTGTGTGTGTGGCCGAGTTGTGTGTGTGTGTGTGTGTGTGTGTGTGTGGCCGAGTTGTGTGTGTGTGTGTGTGTGTGTGTGTGTGTGTGTGTGGCCGAGTTGTGTGTGTGTGGCCGAGTTGTGTGTGTGTGGCCGAGTTGTGTGTGTGTGGCCGAGTTGTGTGTGTGTGGCCGAGTTGTGTGTGTGTGTGTGGCCGAGTTGTGTGTGTGTGTGTGGCCGAGTTGTGTGTGTGTGTGTGGCCGAGTTGTGTGTGTGTGTGTGGCCGAGTTGTGTGTGTGTGTGGCCGAGTTGTGTGTGTGTGGCCGAGTTGTGTGTGTGTGGCCGAGTTGTGTGTGTGTGTGTGGCCGAGTTGTGTGTGTGTGTGTGGCCGAGTTGTGTGTGTGTGTGTGGCCGAGTTGTGTGTGTGTGTGTGGCCGAGTTGTGTGTGTGTGTGTGGCCGAGTTGTGTGTGTGTGTGTGGCCGAGTTGTGTGTGTGTGTGTGGCCGAGTTGTGTGTGTGTGTGGCCGAGTTGTGTGTGTGTGTGGCCGAGTTGTGTGTGTGTGGCCGAGTTGTGTGTGTGTGGCCGAGGTGTGTGTGTGTGGCCGAGGTGTGTGTGTGTGTGTGTGTGTGTGTGTGTGTGTGTGTGTGGCCGAGTTGTGTGTGTGTGTGGCCGAGTTGTGTGTGTGTGTGTGTGTGTGTGTGTGTGTGTGTGTGGCCGAGTTGTGTGTGTGTGGCCGAGTTGTGTGTGTGTGTGTGTGTGTGTGTGGCCGAGTTGTGTGTGTGTGGCCGAGTTGTGTGTGTGTGTGTGGCCGAGTTGTGTGTGTGTGTGTGGCCGAGTTGTGTGTGTGTGTGTGGCCGAGTTGTGTGTGTGTGTGTGGCCGAGTTGTGTGTGTGTGTGTGTGGCCGAGTTGTGTGTGTGTGTGTGGCCGAATTCTGTGTGTGTGTGGCCGAATTCTGTGTGTGTGTGTGTGGCCGAATTCTGTGTGTGTGTGTGGCCGAATTCTGTGTGTGTGTGTGGCCGAATTCTGTGTGTGTGTGGCCGAATTCTGTGTGTGTGTGGCCGAATTCTGTGTGTGTGTGTGTGTGTGTGTGTGTGTGTGTGTGTGTGAGGCCGAGATATGTGTGTGTGTGTGTGTGTGTGTGAGGCCGAGTTCTGTGTGTGTGTGAGGCCGAGTTCTGTGTGTGTGTGAGGCCGAGTTCTGTGAGTGTGTGTGTGTGAGGCCGAGTTCTGTGAGTGTGTGTGTGTGTGAGGCCGAGATCTGTGAGTGTGTGTGTGTGTGAGGCCGAGATCTGTGAGTGTGTGTGTGTGTGAGGCCGAGTTCTGTGAGTGTGTGTGTGTGTGAGGCCGAGTTCTGTGAGTGTGTGTGTGTGTGAGGCCGAGTTCTGTGAGTGTGTGTGTGTGTGAGGCCGAGTTCTGTGAGTGTGTGTGTGAGGCCGAGTTCTGTGAGTGTGTGTGTGAGGCCGAGTTCTGTGTGTGTGTGTGTGTGTGTGAGGCCGAGTTCTGTGTGTGTGTGAGAGGCCGAGTTCTGTGTGTGTGTGAGAGGCCGAGTTCTGTGTGTGTGTGAGAGGCCGAGTTCTGTGTGTGTGTGTGAGGCCGAGTTCTGTGTGTGTGTGTGAGGCCGAGTTCTGTGTGTGTGTGAGGCCGAGTTCTGTGTGTGTGTGAGGCCGAGTTCTGTGTGTGTGTGAGGCCGAGTTCTGTGTGTGAGGCCGAGTTGTGTGTGGCCGAGTTCTGTGTGTCCGAGTTCTGTGTGTGTGTGTGGCCGAGTTCTGTGTGTGTGAAGGGGCCGAGTTCTGTGTGTGTGTGTGGCCGAGTTCTGTGTGTGTGTGTGTGTGTGAGGCCGAGTTCTGTGTGTGTGTGTGAGGCCGAGTTCTGTGTGTGTGTGAGAGGCCGAGTTCTGTGTGTGTGTGAGAGGCCGAGTTCTGTGTGTGTGTGTGGCCGAGTTCTGTGTGTGTGTGAGGCCGAGTTCTGTGTGTGTGTGAGGCCGAGTTGTGTGTGTGTGTGTGTGTTTGAGGAGAGTTCTGTGTGTGTGTGAGGCCGAGTTGTGTGTGTGTGTGTGTGTTTGTGTGTGTGTGTGTGTGTGTGTGTGTGTGTGAGGCCGAGTTCTGTGTGTGTGTGTGAGGCCGAGTTCTGTGTGTGTGTGTGAGGCCGAGTTCTGTGTGTGTGTGTGAGGCCGAGTTCTGTGTGTGTGTGTGGCCGAGTTCTGTGTGTGTGTGAGGCCGAGTTCTGTGTGTGTGTGAGGCCGAGTTCTGTGTGTGTGTGTGGCCGAGTTCTGTGTGTGTGTGTGTGTGTGTGTGAGGCCGAGTTTTGTGTGTGTGTGTGAGGCCGAGTTCTGTGTGTGTGTGTGTGTGTAGCCGAGTTCTCTGTGTGTGTGTGAGGCCGAGGTCTGTGTGTGTGTGTGAGGCCGAGTTCTGTGTGTGTGTGTGAGGCCGAGTTCTGTGTGTGTGTGTGAGGCCGAGTTCTGTGTGTGTGTGTGAGGCCGAGTTCTGTGTGTGTGTGTAAGGCCGAGTTCTGTGTGTGTGTGTGAGGCCGAGTTGTGTGTGGCCGAGATCTGTGTGTGTGTGAGGCCGAGTTCTGTGTGTGTGTGTGTGTGTGTGTGTGTGTGTGAGGCCGAGTTCTGTGTGTGTGTGAGGCCGAGTTGTGTGTGTGTGTGTGTGTGTGTGTGTGAGGCCGAGTTCTGTGTGTGTGTGTGAGGCCGAGTTCTGTGTGTGTGTGTGAGGCCGAGTTCTGTGTGTGTGTGTGAGGCCGAGTTCTGTGTGTGTGTGTGAGGCCGAGTTCTGTGTGTGTGTGTGAGGCCGAGTTCTGTGTGTGTGTGTGAGGCCGAGTTCTGTGTGTGTGTGTGAGGCCGAGTTCTGTGTGTGTGTGAGGCCGAGTTCTGTGTGTGTGTGTGGCCGAGTTCTGTGTGTGTGTGAGGCCGAGTTCTGTGTGTGTGTGTGTGTGTGTGTGAGTGAGGCCGAGTTTTGTGTGTGTGTGTGAGGCCGAGTTCTGTGTGTGTGTGAGGCCGAGTTCTGTGTGTGTGTGTGGCCGAGTTCTGTGTGTGTGTGTGGCCGAGTTCTGTGTGTGTGTGTGGCCGAGTTCTGTGTGTGTGTGTGTGAGTGAGGCGAGTTTTGTGTGTGTGTGTGTGTGTGTGAGGCCGAATTCTGTGTGTGTGTGTGTGTGTGAGGCCGAGATCTGTGTTGTGTGTGAGGTTGAGATCTGTGTGTGTGTGTGAGGCCGAGATCTGTGTGTGAGCCCGAGGTCTGTGTGTGTGTGTGTGAGGCCGAGGTCTTTGTGTGTGAGCCCGAGGTCTGTGTGTGTGTGTGTGTGTGTGTGTGTGTGTGAGGCCGAGTTGTGTGTGTGTGTGTGTGTGTGAGGCCGAGTTCTGTGTGTGTGAGGCCGAGTTCTGTGAGTGTGTGTTTGTTTGTGTGTGTGTGTGTGTGTGAGGCCGAGTTCTGTGTGTGTGAGGCCGAGTTCTGTGTGTGTGAGGCCGAGTTCTGTGTGTGTGAGGCCGAGTTCTGTGTGTGTGTGTGTGTGTGTGTGTGGCCGAGTTCTGTGTGTGTGTGAGGCCGAGTTGTGTGTGTGTGTGTGTGAGGCCGAGTTGTGTGTGTGTGTGTGTGGCCGAGTTGTGTGTGTGTGTGTGAGGCCGAGTTGTGTGTGTGTGTGTGTGAGGCCGAGTTGTGTGTGTGTGTGTGTGTGAGGCCGAGTTGTGTGTGTGTGTGTGTGAGGCCGAGTTGTGTGTGTGTGTGTGTGAGGCCGAGTTGTGTGTGTGTGTGTGTGAGGCCGAGTTGTGTGTGTGTGTGTGAGGCCGAGTTGTGTGTGTGTGTGTGTGTGAGGCCGAGTTGTGTGTGTGTGTGTGTGTGAGGCCGAGTTGTGTGTGTGTGTGTGTGTGAGGCCGAGTTGTGTGTGTGTGTGTGTGTGAGGCCGAGTTGTGTGTGTGTGTGTGTGTGAGGCCGAGTTGTGTGTGTGTGTGTGTGTGAGGCCGAGTTGTGTGTGTGTGTGTGTGTGAGGCCGAGTTGTGTGTGTGTGTGTGTGTGAGGCCGAGTTGTGTGTGTGTGTGTGTGTGAGGCCGAGTTGTGTGTGTGTGTGAGGCCGAGTTGTGTGTGTGTGAGGCCGAGTTGTGTGTGTGTGTGTGTGTGAGGCCGAGTTGTGTGTGTGTGTGAGGCCGAGTTGTGTGTGTGTGTGTGTGAGGCCGAGTTGTGTGTGTGTGTGTGTGAGGCCGAGTTGTGTGTGTGTGTGTGTGTGAGGCCGAGTTGTGTGTGTGTGTGTGTGTGAGGCCGAGTTGTGTGTGTGTGTGTGTGAGGCCGAGTTGTGTGTGTGTGAGGCCGAGTTGTGTGTGTGTGAGGCCGAGTTGTGTGTGTGTGAGGCCGAGTTGTGTGTGTGTGTGTGTGAGGCCGAGTTGTGTGTGTGTGTGTGTGAGGCCGAGTTGTGTGTGTGTGTGTGTGAGGCCGAGTTGTGTGTGTGTGAGGCCGAGTTGTGTGTGTGTGTGTGTGAGGCCGAGTTGTGTGTGTGTGAGGCCGAGTTGTGTGTGTGTGTGTGTGAGGCCGAGTTGTGTGTGTGTGTGTGTGAGGCCGAGTTGTGTGTGTGTGTGTGTGTGAGGCCGAGTTGTGTGTGTGTGTGTGTGTGAGGCCGAGTTGTGTGTGTGTGTGTGTGTGAGGCCGAGGTGTGTGTGTGTGTGTGTGAGGCCGAGTTGTGTGTGTGTGTGTGTGAGGCCGAGTTGTGTGTGTGTGTGTGTGAGGCCGAGTTGTGTGTGTGTGTGTGTGTGAGGCCGAGTTGTGTGTGTGTGTGTGTGTGAGGCCGAGTTGTGTGTGTGTGTGTGTGTGAGGCCGAGTTGTGTGTGTGTGTGTGTGTGAGGCCGAGTTGTGTGTGTGTGTGTGTGTGAGGCCGAGTTGTGTGTGTGTGTGTGTGTGAGGCCGAGTTGTGTGTGTGTGTGTGTGTGAGGCCGAGTTGTGTGTGTGTGTGTGTGTGAGGCCGAGTTGTGTGTGTGTGTGTGTGTGAGGCCGAGTTGTGTGTGTGTGTGTGTGTGAGGCCGAGTTGTGTGTGTGTGTGTGTGTGAGGCCGAGTTGTGTGTGTGTGTGTGTGTGAGGCCGAGTTGTGTGTGTGTGTGTGTGTGAGGCCGAGTTGTGTGTGTGTGTGTGTGTGTGAGGCCGAGTTGTGTGTGTGTGTGTGTGTGTGAGGCCGAGTTGTGTGTGTGTGTGTGTGTGTGAGGCCGAGTTCTGTGTGTGTGTGTGAGGCCGAGTTCTGTGTGTGTGTGTGAGGCCGAGTTCTGTGTGTGTGTGTGAGGCCGAGTTCTGTGTGTGTGTGTGAGGCCGAGTTCTGTGTGTGTGTGTGAGGCCGAGTTCTGTGTGTGTGTGTGAGGCCGAGTTCTGTGTGTGTGTGTGAGGCCGAGTTCTGTGTGTGTGTGTGAGGCCGAGTTCTGTGTGTGTGTGTGAGGCCGAGTTCTGTGTGTGTGTGTGAGGCCGAGTTCTGTGTGTGTGTGAGGCCGAGTTCTGTGTGTGTGTGTGGCCGAGTTCTGTGTGTGTGTGTGTGTGTGTGTGTGAGGCCGAGTTTTGTGTGTGTGGCCGAGTTCTGTGTGTGTGTGTGGCCGAGTTCTGTGTGTGTGTGTGGCCGAGTTCTGTGTGTGTGTGTGTGAGTGAGGCGAGTTTTGTGTGTGTGTGTGTGTGTGTGAGGCCGAATTCTGTGTGTGTGTGTGTGTGTGAGGCCGAGATCTGTGTTGTGTGTGAGGTTGAGATCTGTGTGTGTGTGTGAGGCCGAGATCTGTGTGTGAGCCCGAGGTCTGTGTGTGTGTGTGTGAGGCCGAGGTCTTTGTGTGTGAGCCCGAGGTCTGTGTGTGTGTGTGTGTGTGTGTGTGTGTGTGTGTGTGAGGCCGAGTTGTGTGTGTGTGTGTGAGGCCGAGTTCTGTGTGTGTGAGGCCGAGTTCTGTGAGTGTGTGTTTGTGTGTGAGGCCGAGTTCTGTGAGTGTGTGTGTGTTTGTGTGTGTGTGTGTGTGTGAGGCCGAGTTCTGTGTGTGTGAGGCCGAGTTCTGTGTGTGTGAGGCCGAGTTCTGTGTGTGTGTGTGTGTGTGTGTGTGGCCGAGTTCTGTGTGTGTGTGTGAGGCCGAGTTCTGTGTGTGTGTGTGTGTGTGTGTGAGGCCGAGTTCTGTGTGTGTGTGTGTGTGTGTGGCCGAGTTCTTTGTGTGTGTGTGTGTGTGTGGCCGAGTTGTGTGTGTGTGTGTGGCCGAGTTGTGTGTGTGTGTGTGTGTGGCCGAGTTGTGTGTGTGTGTGTGTGTGAGGCCGAGTTGTGTGTGTGTGTGTGTGAGGCCGAGTTGTGTGTGTGTGTGTGTGAGGCCGAGTTGTGTGTGTGTGTGAGGCCGAGTTGTGTGTGTGTGTGTGTGTGAGGCCGAGTTGTGTGTGTGTGTGTGAGGCCGAGTTGTGTGTGTGTGTGTGTGTGAGGCCGAGTTGTGTGTGTGTGTGTGTGTGTGGCCGAGTTGTGTGTGTGTGTGTGTGTGTGGCCGAGTTGTGTGTGTGTGTGTGTGTGTGGCCGAGTTGTGTGTGTGTGTGTGTGTGGCCGAGTTGTGTGTGTGTGTGTGTGAGGCCGAGTTGTGTGTGTGTGTGTGTGAGGCCGAGTTGTGTGTGTGTGTGTGAGGCCGAGTTGTGTGTGTGTGTGTGTGTGAGGCCGAGTTGTGTGTGTGTGTGTGTGTGTGAGGCCGAGTTGTGTGTGTGTGTGTGTGTGAGGCCGAGTTGTGTGTGTGTGTGTGTGTGAGGCCGAGTTGTGTGTGTGTGTGTGTGTGAGGCCGAGTTGTGTGTGTGTGTGAGGCCGAGTTGTGTGTGTGTGTGTGTGTGAGGCCGAGTTGTGTGTGTGTGTGAGGCCGAGTTGTGTGTGTGTGTGTGTGTGAGGCCGAGTTGTGTGTGTGTGTGAGGCCGAGTTGTGTGTGTGTGTGTGTGTGAGGCCGAGTTGTGTGTGTGTGTGAGGCCGAGTTGTGTGTGTGTGTGTGTGTGAGGCCGAGTTGTGTGTGTGTGTGAGGCCGAGTTGTGTGTGTGTGTGTGTGTGAGGCCGAGTTGTGTGTGTGAGGCCGAGTTGTGTGTGTGTGTGTGTGTGAGGCCGAGTTGTGTGTGTGAGGCCGAGTTGTGTGTGTGTGTGTGTGTGAGGCCGAGTTGTGTGTGTGTGTGTGTGAGGCCGAGTTGTGTGTGTGTGTGTGTGAGGCCGAGTTGTGTGTGTGTGTGTGTGAGGCCGAGTTGTGTGTGTGTGTGTGTGAGGCCGAGTTGTGTGTGTGTGTGTGTGTGAGGCCGAGTTGTGTGTGTGTGTGTGTGTGAGGCCGAGTTGTGTGTGTGTGTGTGTGTGAGGCCGAGTTGTGTGTGTGTGTGTGTGTGAGGCCGAGTTGTGTGTGTGTGTGTGTGTGAGGCCGAGTTGTGTGTGTGTGTGAGGCCGAGTTGTGTGTGTGTGTGAGGCCGAGTTGTGTGTGTGTGTGTGTGTGAGGCCGAGTTGTGTGTGTGTGTGTGTGAGGCCGAGTTGTGTGTGTGTGTGTGTGAGGCCGAGTTGTGTGTGTGTGTGTGTGTGAGCCCGAGTTGTGTGTGTGTGTGTGTGAGCCCGAGTTGTGTGTGTGTGTGTGTGAGCCCGAGTTGTGTGTGTGTGTGTGTGTGCCCGAGTTGTGTGTGTGTGTGTGTGTGCCCGAGGTCTGTGTGTGTGTGTGAGGCCGAGGTCTGTGTGTGTGTGTGTGTGTGAGGCCAAGGTCTGTGTGTGTGTGTGTGTGTGAGGCCGAGGTCTGTGTGTGTGTGTGTGTGTGAGGCCGAGGTCTGTGTGTGTGTGTGTGTGTGAGGCCGAGGTCTGTGTGTGTGTGTGTGTGTGTGTGAGGCCGAGGTCTGTGTGTGTGTGTGTGTGTGTGAGGCCGAGGTCTGTGTGTGTGTGTGTGTGTGAGAGGCCGAGGTCTGTGTGTGTGTGTGTGTGTGAGGCCGAGGTCTGTGTGTGTGTGTTTGTGTGTGAGGCCGAGGTCTGTGTGTGTGTGTTTGTGTGTGAGGCCGAGGTCTGTGAGTGTGTGTTTGTGTGTGAGGCCGAGGTCTGTGAGTGTGTGTTTGTGTGTGAGGCCGAGGTCTGTGAGTGTGTGTTTGTGTGTGAGGCCGAGGTCTGTGAGTGTGTGTTTGTGTGTGAGGCCGAGGTCTGTGAGTGTGTGTTTGTGTGTGAGGCCGAGGTCTGTGAGTGTGTGTTTGTGTGTGAGGCCGAGGTCTGTGAGTGTGTGTTTGTGTGTGAGGCCGAGGTCTGTGAGTGTGTGTTTGTGTGTGAGGCCGAGTTCTGTGAGTGTGTGTTTGTGTGTGGGGCCGAGTTCTGTGAGTGTGTGTTTGTGTGTGAGGCCGAGTTCTGTGAGTGTGTGTTTGTGTGTGAGGCCGAGTTCTGTGAGTGTGTGTTTGTGTGTGAGGCCGAGTTCTGTGAGTGTGTGTTTGTGTGTGAGGCCGAGTTCTGTGTGTGTGTGTTTGTGTGTGTGTGAGTGTGTGTGTGTTTGTGTGTGTGTGTGTGTGTGGCCGAGTTCTGTGTGTGTGTGTGAGGCCGAGTTCTGTGTGTGTGTGTGTGTGTGTGTGTGAGGCCGAGTTCTGTGTGTGTGTGTGACGCCGAGTTCTGTGTGTGTGTTTGAGGCCGAGTTCTGTGTGTGTGTGTGTGAGGCCGAGTTCTGTGTGTGTGTGTGTGTGTGTGTGTGAGGCCGAGATCTGTGAGTGTGTGTGTGTGTGTGTGAGGCCGAGTTGTGTGTGTGTGAGGCCGAGTTCTGTGTGTGTGTGTGAGGCCGAGTTCTGTGTGTGTGTGTGTGAGGCCGAGTTCTGTCTCTGTGTGTGTGTGTGTGAGGCCGAGTTCTGTGAGTGTGTGTTTGTGTGTGAGGCCGAGTTCTGTGAGTGTGTGTTTGTGTGTGAGGCCGAGTTCTGTGAGTGTGTGTGTGTTTGTGTGTGTGTGTGTGTGTGTGAGGCCGAGTTCTGTGTGTGTGTGTGTGAGGCCGAGTTCTGTGTGTGTGTGTGTGAGGCCGAGTTCTGTGTGTGTGTGTGTGAGGCCGAGTTCTGTGTGTGTGTGTGTGTGTGTGTGTGTGTGTGAGGCCGAGATCTGTGAGTGTGTTTGTGTGTGTGTGTGTGAGGCTGAGTTCTGTGTGTGTGTGTGAGGCCGAGTTCTGTGTGTGTGTGTGCGTGGCCGAGTTCTGTGTGTGTGTGTGCGTGGCCGAGTTCTGTGTGTGTGTGTGCGAGGCCGAGTTCTGTGTGTGTGTGTGCGTGGCCGAGTTCTGTGTGTGTGTGTGCGAGGCCGAGTTCTGTGTGTGTGTGTGCGTGGCCGAGTTCTGTGTGTGTGTGTGCGTGGCCGAGTTCTGTGTGTGTGTGTGCGTGGCCGAGTTCTGTGTGTGTGTGTGCGTGGCCGAGTTCTGTGTGTGTGTGTGCGTGGCCGAGTTCTGTGTGTGTGTGTGCGTGGCCGAGTTCTGTGTGTGTGTGCGAGGCCGAGTTCTGTGTGTGTGTGCGAGGCCGAGTTCTGTGTGTGTGTGCGAGGCCGAGTTCTGTGTGTGTGTGCGCGAGGCCGAGTTCTGTGTGTGTGTGCGCGAGGCCGAGTTCTGTGTGTGTGTGTGTGTGTGCGAGGCCGAGTTCTGTGTGTGTGTGTGTGTGCGAGGCCGAGTTCTGTGTGTGTGCGTGTGTGCGTGGCCGAGTTCTGTGTGTGTGCGTGTGTGCGTGGCCGAGTTCTGTGTGTGTGCGAGGCCGAGTTCTGTGTGCGTGGCCGAGTTGTGTGTGTGTGTGTGAGGCCGAGTTGTGTGTGTGAGGCCGAGTTGTGTGTGTGTGTGTGAGGCCGAGTTGTGTGTGTGTGTGAGGCCGAGTTGTGTGTGTGTGTGTGTGTGAGGCCGAGTTGTGTGTGTGTGTGTGTGTGAGGCCGAGTTGTGTGTGTGTGTGTGTGTGAGGCCGAGTTGTGTGTGTGTGTGTGTGTGAGGCCGAGTTGTGTGTGTGTGTGTGTGTGAGGCCGAGTTGTGTGTGTGTGTGTGTGTGTGAGGCCGAGTTGTGTGTGTGTGTGTGTGTGTGAGGCCGAGTTGTGTGTGTGTGTGTGTGTGAGGCCGAGTTGTGTGTGTGTGTGTGTGTGAGGCCGAGTTGTGTGTGTGTGTGTGTGTGTGGCCGAGTTGTGTGTGTGTGTGTGTGGCCGAGTTGTGTGTGTGTGTGTGTGGCCGAGTTGTGTGTGTGTGTGTGTGGCCGAGTTGTGTGTGTGTGTGTGTGGCCGAGTTGTGTGTGTGTGTGTGAGGCCGAGTTGTGTGTGTGTGTGAGGCCGAGTTGTGTGTGTGTGTGAGGCGGAGATGTGTGTGTGTGTGTGTGTGTGTGTGAGGCCGAGTTCTGTGTGTGTGTGTGAGGCGGAGATGTGTGTGTGTGTGTGTGTGTGTGAGGCCGAGTTCTGTGTGTGTGTGTGAGGCCGAGTTCTGTGTGTGTGTGAGGCCGAGATCTGTGTTGTGTGTGTGTGTGTGTGTGTGTGAGAGGCCGAGTTGTGTGTGTGTGTGTGTGTGTGTGAGAGGCCGAGTTGTGTGTGTGTGTGTGTGTGTGTGAGAGGCCGAGTTGTGTGTGTGTGTGTGTGTGTGTGTGTGTGTGAGAGGCTGAGTTCTGTGAGTGTGTGTTTGTGTGTGAGGCCGAGTTCTGTGAGTGTGTGTGTGTTTGTGTGAGGCCGAGTTGTGTGTGTGTGTGTGGCCGAGTTCTGTGTGTGTGTGTGTGTGTGGCCGAGTTGTGTGTCTGTGGCCGAGTTGTGTGTGGGTGTGTGGCCGAGTTGTGTGTGGGTGTGTGGCCGAGTTGTGTGTGTGGCCGAGTTCTGTGTGTGTGTGTGTGTGTGGCCGAGTTCTGTGTGTGTGGCCGAGTTCTGTGTGTGTGTGTGTGTGGCCGAGTTCTGTGTGTGTGTGTGTGGCCGAGTTCTGTGTGTGTGTGTGTGTGTGTGGCCGAGTTCTGTGTGTGTGTGTGTGTGTGGCCGAGTTCTGTGTGTGTGTGTGTGTGTGTGGCCGAGTTCTGTGTGTGTGTGTGTGTGTGTGGCCGAGTTCTGTGTGTGTGTGTGTGTGTGGCCGAGTTCTGTGTGTGTGTGTGTGTGTGGCCGAGTTCTGTGTGTGTGTGTGTGTGTGGCCGAGTTCTGTGTGTGTGTGTGTGTGTGTGTGTGTGGCCGAGTTCTGTGTGTGTGTGTGTGTGTGTGTGTGTGGCCGAGTTCTGTGTGTGTGTGTGTGTGTGTGTGTGGCCGAGTTCTGTGTGTGTGGCCGAGTTCTGTGTGTGTGTGTGTGTGTGTGTGTGGCCGAGTTCTGTGTGTGTGTGTGTGTGTGTGGCCGAGTTCTGTGTGTGTGTGTGTGTGTGTGGCCGAGTTCTGTGTGTGTGTGTGTGTGTGTGTGTGGCCGAGTTCTGTGTGTGTGGCCGAGTTCTGTGTGTGTGTGTGTGTGTGTGTGGCCGAGTTCTGTGTGTGTGTGTGTGTGTGTGTGGCCGAGTTCTGTGTGTGTGTGTGTGTGTGTGGCCGAGTTCTGTGTGTGTGTGTGTGTGTGTGGCCGAGTTCTGTGTGTGTGTGTGTGTGTGGCCGAGTTCTGTGTGTGTGTGTGTGTGTGGCCGAGTTCTGTGTGTGTGTGTGTGTGTGGCCGAGTTCTGTGTGTGTGTGTGTCCGAGTTCTGTGTGTGTGTGTGTCCGAGTTCTGTGTGTGTGTGTGTCCGAGTTCTGTGTGTGTGTGTGAGGCCGAGTTCTGTGTGTGTGTGTGAGGCCGAGTTGTGCGTGTGTGTGTGTGAGGCCGAGTTGTGCGTGTGTGTGTGTGAGGCCGAGTTGTGCGTGTGTGTGTGTGAGGCCGAGTTGTGCGTGTGTGTGTGTGAGGCCGAGTTGTGCGTGTGTGTGTGAGGCCGAGTTCTGTGTGTGTGTGTGTGAGGCCGAGTTCTGTGTGTGTGTGTGTGAGGCCGAGTTCTGTGTGTGTGTGTGTGAGGCCGAGTTGTGCGTGTGTGTGTGTGAGGCCGAGTTGTGCGTGTGTGTGTGTGAGGCCGAGTTGTGCGTGTGTGTGTGTGAGGCCGAGTTCTGTGTGTGTGAGGCCGAGTTCTGTGTGTGTGAGGCCGAGTTCTGTGTGTGTGAGGCCGAGTTGTGTGTGTGTGAGGCCGAGTTCTGTGTGTGTGAGGCCGAGTTCTGTGTGTGAGGCCGAGTTCTGTGTGTGTGAGGCCGAGTTCTGTGTGTGTGTGTGTGAGGCCGAGTTCTGTGTGTGTGAGGCCGAGTTGTGTGTGTGTGTGTGTGAGGCCGAGTTGTGTGTGTGTGAGGCCGAGTTGTGTGTGTGTGTGTGTGAGGCCGAGTTGTGTGTGTGTGTGTGTGAGGCCGAGTTGTGTGTGTGTGTGTGTGAGGCCGAGTTGTGTGTGTGTGTGTGAGGCCGAGTTGTGTGTGTGTGTGTGTGAGGCCGAGTTGTGTGTGTGTGTGTGAGGCCGAGTTGTGTGTGTGTGTGTGAGGCCGAGTTGTGTGTGTGTGTGTGAGGCCGAGTTGTGTGTGTGTGTGTGTGTGAGGCCGAGTTGTGTGTGCGTGTGTGTGTGTGAGGCCGAGTTGTGTGTGCGTGTGTGTGTGTGAGGCCGAGTTGTGTGTGCGTGTGTGTGTGAGGCCGAGTTGTGTGTGCGTGTGTGTGAGGCCGAGTTGTGTGTGCGTGTGTGTGTGTGTGCGTGAGGCCGAGTTGTGTGTGCGTGTGTGTGCGTGTGTGTGAGGCCGAGTTGTGCGTGTGTGTGTGTGTGGCCGAGTTGTGCGTGTGTGTGCGTGTGAGGCCGAGTTGTGTGTGTGTGTGCGTGAGGCCGAGTTGTGTGTGTGTGCGTGTGAGGCCGAGTTGTGTGTGTGTGCGTGTGAGGCCGAGTTGTGTGTGTGTGCGCGTGTGAGGCCGAGTTGTGTGTGTGTGCGCGCGTGTGAGGCCGAGTTGTGTGTGTGTGCGCGTGTGAGGCCGAGTTGTGTGTGTGTGCGTGTGAGGCCGAGTTCTGTGTGTGTGTGCGCGTGTGAGGCCGAGTTCTGTGTGTGTGTGTGCGCGAGGCCGAGTTCTGTGTGCGTGTGTGCGCGAGGCCGAGTTCTGTGTGTGTGTGTGTGCGTGTGCGAGGCCGAGTTCTGTGTGTGTGTGTGTGCGTGTGCGAGGCCGAGTTCTCCGTGTGTGCGAGGCCGAGTTCTGTGTGCGTGCGTGTGCGAGGCCGAGTTCTGTGTGCGTGCGTGTGCGAGGCCGAGTTCTGTGTGCGTGCGTGTGCGAGGCCGAGTTCTGTGTGCGTGCGTGTGCGAGGCCGAGTTCTGTGTGCGTGCGTGTGCGAGGCCGATCTCCGTGTGCGTGCGTGTGCGAGGCCGAGATCTCCGTGTGCGCGTGTGCGAGGCCGAGTTCTGTGAGTGTGTGTGTGGCCGAGTTCTGTGAGTGTGAGTGAGGCTGAGTTCTGTGTGTGTGTGTGTGTGTTTTGTGAGGCAGAGTTCTGAGTGTTTATGAGTGAGTGTGTGTAAGAGTGAGTGAGTGAGTGTAAGAGTGTTTGTGTGTGTGTAAGAGAGAGAGAGTGTGTGTGTGTGTAAGTGTGTGTGTAAGAGAGTGTGTGTGTGTGTAAGAGTGTGTGTGTGTGAGAGAGTGTGTGTGTGTGTGTGTGTGTGTAAGAGAGAGAGTGTGTGTGTAAGAGTGTGAGTGTGTGTGTGTGAGAGAGAGAGTGAGTGTGTGTGTGAGTGTAAGAGTGAGTGTGTGTAAGAGTGAGTGTGTGTAAGAGTGAGTGTGTGTAAGAGTGAGTGAGTGTAAGAGTGAGTGAGTGTGTGTGTGGCCGAGTTGTGTGTGTGTGTGAGGCCGAGTTGTGTGTGTGTGTGAGGCGGAGATGTGTGTGTGTGTGTGTGTGTGTGTGAGGCCGAGTTCTGTGTGTGTGTGTGAGGCCGAGTTCTGTGTGTGTGTGAGGCCGAGTTCTTTGTGTGTGTGTGTGTGTGTGTGAGGCCGAGATCTGTGTTGTGTGTGTGTGTGTGTGTGTGTGAGAGGCCGAGTTGTGTGTGTGTGTGTGTGTGTGTGTGTGTGAGAGGCTGAGTTCTGTGAGTGTGTGTTTGTGTGTGAGGCCGAGTTCTGTGAGTGTGTGTGTGTTTGTGTGTGTGTGTGAGGCCGAGTTGTGTGTGTGTGTGTGGCCGAGTTCTGTGTGTGTGTGTGTGTGGCCGAGTTGTGTGTCTGTGGCCGAGTTGTGTGTGGGTGTGTGGCCGAGTTGTGTGTGGGTGTGTGGCCGAGTTGTGTGTGTGGCCGAGTTCTGTGTGTGTGTGTGGCCGAGTTCTGTGTGTGTGTGTGTGTGTGGCCGAGTTCTGTGTGTGTGTGTGTGTGTGTGTGTGTGTGTGTGTGGCCGAGTTCTGTGTGTGTGTGTGTGTGTGTGTGGCCGAGTTCTGTGTGTGTGTGTGTGTGTGTGTGGCCGAGTTCTGTGTGTGTGTGTGTGTGTGGCCGAGTTCTGTGTGTGTGTGTGTGTGTGGCCGAGTTCTGTGTGTGTGTGTGTGTGTGTGTGGCCGAGTTCTGTGTGTGTGTGTGGCCGAGTTCTGTGTGTGTGTGTGTGTGTGTCCGAGTTCTGTGTGTGTGTGTGTCCGAGTTCTGTGTGTGTGTGTGTGTGAGGCCGAGTTGTGTGTGTGTGTGTGTGTGTGCGTGTGTGTGAGGCCGAGTTGTGTGTGTGTGTGTGTGTGTGCGTGTGTGTGAGGCCGAGTTGTGCGTGTGTGTGAGGCCGAGTTCTGTGTGTGTGTGAGGCCGAGTTCTGTGTGTGCGAGTGTGTGAGGCCGAGTTCTGTGTGTGCGAGTGTGTGAGGCCGAGTTCTGTGTGTGCGAGTGTGTGAGGCCGAGTTCTGTGTGTGCGAGTGTGTGAGGCCGAGTTCTGTGTGTGCGAGTGTGTGAGGCCGAGTTCTGTGTGTGCGAGTGTGTGAGGCCGAGTTCTGTGTGTGCGTGTGTGTGAGGCCGAGTTCTGTGTGTGCGTGTGTGTGAGGCCGAGTTCTGTGTGTGCGTGTGTGTGAGGCCGAGTTCTGTGTGTGTGTGTGTGAGGCCGAGTTCTGTGTGTGTGTGTGTGTGAGGCCGAGTTCTGTGTGTGTGTGTGTGTGAGGCCGAGTTCTGTGTGTGTGTGTGTGTGAGGCCGAGTTCTGTGTGTGTGTGTGTGTGAGGCCGAGTTCTGTGTGTGTGAGGCCGAGTTCTGTGTGTGTGAGGCCGAGTTCTGTGTGTGTGTGTGAGGCCGAGTTCTGTGTGTGTGTGTGTGAGGCCGAGTTCTGTGTGTGTGTGTGTGAGGCCGAGTTCTGTGTGTGTGTGTGTGTGAGGCCGAGTTCTGTGTGTGTGTGTGTGTGAGGCCGAGTTGTGTGTGTGTGTGTGTGAGGCCGAGTTGTGTGTGTGTGTGTGTGAGGCCGAGTTGTGTGTGTGTGTGTGTGAGGCCGAGTTGTGTGTGCGTGTGTGTGTGAGGCCGAGTTGTGTGTGCGTGTGTGTGAGGCCGAGTTGTGTGTGCGTGTGTGTGTGTGTGCGTGAGGCCGAGTTGTGTGTGCGTGTGTGTGAGGCCGAGTTGTGTGTGCGTGTGTGTGTGTGTGCGTGAGGCCGAGTTGTGTGTGCGTGTGTGTGCGTGTGCGTGAGGCCGAGTTGTGCGTGTGTGTGTGTGTGGCCGAGTTGTGTGTGTGTGTGCGTGTGAGGCCGAGTTGTGTGTGTGTGTGCGTGAGGCCGAGTTGTGTGTGTGTGTGCGTGAGGCCGAGTTGTGTGTGTGTGCGCGTGAGGCCGAGTTGTGTGTGTGTGTGCGTGAGGCCGAGTTGTGTGTGTGTGTGCGTGAGGCCGAGTTGTGTGTGTGTGCGTGTGTGAGGCCGAGTTGTGTGTGTGTGCGTGTGTGAGGCCGAGTTCTGTGTGTGTGTGTGTGTGCGTGTGCGAGGCCGAGTTCTCCGTGTGTGCGAGGCCGAGTTCTGTGTGCGTGCGTGTGCGAGGCCGAGTTCTGTGTGCGTGCGTGTGCGAGGCCGAGTTCTGTGTGCGTGCGTGTGCGAGGCCGAGTTCTGTGTGCGTGCGTGTGCGAGGCCGAGTTCTGTGTGCGTGCGTGTGCGAGGCCGAGTTCTGTGTGCGTGCGTGTGCGAGGCCGAGTTCTGTGTGCGTGCGTGTGCGAGGCCGATCTCCGTGTGCGTGCGTGTGCGAGGCCGAGATCTCCGTGTGCGCGTGTGCGAGGCCGAGTTCTGTGAGTGTGTGTGTGGCCGAGTTCTGTGAGTGTGAGTGAGGCTGAGTTCTGTGTGTGTGTGTTTTGTGAGGCAGAGTTCTGAGTGTTTATGAGTGAGTGTGTGTAAGAGTGAGTGAGTGAGTGTAAGAGTGTTTGTGTGTGTGTAAGAGAGAGAGAGTGTGTGTGTGTGTAAGTGTGTGTGTAAGAGAGTGTGTGTGTGTGTAAGAGTGTGTGTGTGTGAGAGAGAGTGTGTGTGTGTGTGTGTGTGTAAGAGAGAGAGTGTGTGTGTAAGAGTGTGAGTGTGTGTGTGTGAGAGAGAGAGTGAGTGTGTGTGTGAGTGTAAGAGTGAGTGTGTGTAAGAGTGAGTGTGTGTAAGAGTGAGTGAGTGTGTGTGTGGCCGAGTTGTGTGTGTGTGTGTGTGTGTGTGTGTGTGTGTGTGTGTATATTGATAGCAGGCAGTGTTTGATCTGATTAATAGTGTGTTCTGCATGTCGGTGACCGCTCACACCAGCACTGTCGTGTTAAGAGGATTTCAGTGGTTAATAATCAGCATATTGATTCTGTTTTGATCAAATCCAAGTCAAACACCTGAAATTACACAACACACAATCACAGCACAAGACTAGAGCCAACATGCTCATTATATCAAAGACATCTTCAGAACTATCATTTTATAATCAAACACTTAAAACGATGGATTTATATCGGCCAGGCGTGTCACTATTGGCTGATTGTCAACGATAATAAACATTTACTGTCATCAAATGTTCTTTGTGAATTGAGTAATAACTGATCATGTCATTTCTACATACGTTCATGCCACATTTATATTTTAATAGAAAATGTTTATTTAATTTAAATAGAAAAACAGAAATTATGATCTAGAAATATGAGCGTGTCTGGTAAGATGTGAATGTAAAATGGCTTGAAATAGCATTTTAGCTTAGCATAAAACTGACAATTTACACAAAGTTGATTTCTATTTCTTCTGCTCCAAACGTACTTCAAACGTACTTCACCGTCTGCTCGTATGAGTGTAACATCATCAGAAAGTGTTTCACCGCTGTTCAAATGCTCTTTGATCACATCATTTATATGGATAAATGTTAAATGAAACAAATGACAATACTGAAGAGATTACTTTGCAATACATGTAACAGGATTACGTATTTAAAGTACAAAATAAAAGTAACTTTATTCCACTACAGTTACAATTTAAATCATTAGTAATTAGAATAAAGTTACTTTTATTTTGTATTTTAAATACATACTCCAGTTACATGTATTCCGTTACTCCCCAACCCTGATTACAAGATAAAAGTTGAGATTAATAACAAAATCGCATTTATGAGATAGTCGCAATTAAGATAGTAGCATTAATGAGACGTAAAGTCACAATTGCAAGAAACAATGTTGCATTTATGAGATTTATCACAATTATAAGAAACAAAGTTGCAATAACAAGAAAGTCACAATTATGAGATGTAAAGTTGCAATTATGAGATAGACAATTGCAAGAAACAGTCGCATTGATGGGTCACAATTGCAAGAAATAGTCGCATTTATGAGATAGCCACAATTGAAAGAAGTCACAATTGCAAGAGTCGCATTTATGAGTCACAATTGCAAGAAACAAAGTTGCAATTACAAGCAAGTCACAATTATGAGACATAGTCACAACTGCAAGAAAGTCGCATTTATGAGATGTGAAACTGCAATGAGATTGTGAATTATAAATCTGCATTCGCGAGAAAGTCACAATTCCATAATTTTTATTCTGAGGTGGGATGTAGGTACCATTCTTCTAAAACTATAACAAATCATTCATAATTTCAACATAAATGTGTAATCCAGCTAGATAATGTCATCTTTGTGATTAGTTTAAATCAGAGTTTGCAGCAACACAACAGAAATCCAAATGTTTAAATCTGCAAGGCATAAAAATGCTTAAAAGATCAACAAATGTAACATTTAGCGACAACAGTGTGTCCCAAAATTGCAAGTGTTCATTCGTCAACTGGCCCGAAACACTCACACTGACACCACTCAAGCTGGCCATCCTTATTGTTGAGACATACAGTAAAATTTGATGTTTTAAATGGGTCAGAAACAGAATCGCCCAAATGGACACTGCAGGACAATAGGAGGATCTGGTGACTCTATTTGTATTAAACAGCTAAGTGGACACTGCAGGAATTTATCGAGCTATTAAAGCATCACACATGTACACCTCCTGCAACCCCTCTCCTCACCTTTCCTGCTACTCTACCTGCACTTAAGATCTATGAAGATGTGTGCCAGGTCTTCCAGAAACAAAAGACGAGACAAGCACATGACCCAGGTGGTATTTCACCCACTTTTCTAAAGTCCTGTGCTGACCAGCTGGCCTCCATCCTCACACAGATCTTCAACAGATCATTGGAGCAGTGTGAAGTTCCCTGCTGCTTCAAACACTCCAGAATTATCCCCGTCCCAAAGAAACCCCAAATCAAAGAGCTTAACGACTACAGACACGTCATCCTAACGTCTGTGGTCAAAGTAATTTGAGAGACTGGTGTTGGCCCACCTGAAGGACATCACTGAACCCATTCTGGATCCCCTGCAGTTTGCCAAACAGGTCTGTGGATGATGCAGTCAATATGGGATTGCATCATATCCTGCAACATCTGGACAAACCGGGGACATATGCAAGGATCCTATTTGTGGACTATTTGTGGACTTCAGTTCAGCATTTAACACCATCATCCCAGCTATTCTCCACACCAGCTCTCTGTTCCTGCCTCTATCTGTCAGTGGATCACCAGCTTTCAGCCCCCGAGGGATGTGTGCTCTCCCCACTACTCTTCTTCCTATAAACGACTGCATCACCAAGGACCCCTCTGTCATGCTGCTGAAGTTTGGAGACGACACTACTGCCATCAGCCTCATCCAAGATGCCAATGAGTCTGCAATCAGAAGGGAGGATGTACAGCTGGCTCACTGGTGCAGTCAAAACAACCTGGAGCTGAACATGCTCAAAACAGCCTGGAGATGATTGTGGACTTTAGGAGGAACACCCCAACATTGACCCCCCCCACCACCATTCTGACCAGTACTGTGGCAGCAGTGGAGTCATTCAGGTTTCTGGGCACTGCCATATCACAGGACCTGAAGTGGGAGACACACATTGACTGCCACAGGCGCTGCCAATCCAGTTCTACTCAGCAGTCATTGAGTCTGTCCTCTGCACTTTAATAAATGTCTGGTTTGGTTCAGAAGACTACAAAAGGACAGTCAAGACTGCAAAGAGGATTATTGGTTGCCCAATACCCACCCTGCTAGAAATGTACACATTTAGAGTGTCAATAAGGGCTGGTAAAATCACTCTGGACCCGATTCACCCAGCACACATCCTTTTTTTAAATGCTGCCCTCTGGCCGGCACTACAGAGCACCAGAACAATCAGACACAGGAACAGTTTTTCCCCTCAGGCAACAGCCCCCAAATACTTTACTTTTGTCAATACAACCATGTGCAATATTCAATCCATCCATTCCTACTTATATCTATCTTCAATACATTTCATCACCTGCACATAACTGTATATAAAATATTCAAACAACATTATTGCTCTAATGTATATTCCCCTTTCATCTGTTGTATCTTATTTTTATGTCACTATATGTACAGCATCTCAAAAGTGAGTACACCCCTCACATTTTTTCTTTTCATGTGACGACACTGAAGAAATGACACTTTGCTACGATGTAAAGTAGTGAGTGTACAGCTTGTATAACAGTATACATTTGCTGTCCCCAAAATAACTCAATACACAGCCATTAATGTCTAAACCGCTGGCAACAAAAGTGAGTACACCCCTAAGTGAAAATGTCCAAATTGGGCCCAAAATGTCAATATTTTGTGCGGCCACCATTATTTTCCAGCACCGCTTTAACCCTCTTGGGCATGGAGTTCACCAGAGCTTCACAGGCTGCCACTGGAGTCCTCTTCCACTCCTCCATGACATCATCACGGAGCTGGTGGATGTTAGAGACCTTGTGCTCCTCCACCTTCTGTTTGAGGATGCCCCACAGATGCTCAATAGGGTTTAGGTAAAGAGACATGCTTGGCCAGTCCATCCCCTTCACCCTCAGCTTCTTTAGCAAGGCAGTGGTTGTCTTGGAGGTGTGTTTGAGGTCGTTATCATGCTGGAATACTGCCCTGTGGCCCAGTCTCCGAAGGGAAGGGATCATGCTCTGCTTCAGTATGTCACAGTACATGTTGGCATTCATGGTTCCCTCAATGAACTGTAGCTCCCCAGTGCCAACAGCACTCATGCAGACCCAGACCATGACACTCCCACCACCATGCTTGACTGTAGGCAAGACACACTTGTCTTTGCAATCCTCACCTGGTTGCCGCCACACACGCTTGGGCACATCTGATCCAAATAAGTTTATCTTGGTCTCATCAGACCACAGGACATGGTTCCAGTAATCCAAGTCCTTAGTCTGCTTGTCTTCAGCAAACTGTTTGCGGGCTTTCTTGTGCATCATCTTTAGAAGAGGCTTCCTTCTGGGACGACAGCCATGCAGCCCAATTTGATGCAGTGTGCGGCGTATGGTCTGAGCACTGCCAGGCTGACCCCCCACCCCTTCAACCTCTGCAGCAATGCTGGCAGCACTCATACGCCTATTTCCCAAAGACGACCTCTGGATATGACGCTGAGCACGTGCACTCCACTTCTTTGGTCGACCCAGGTGAGGCCTGTTCTGAGTGGAACCTGTCCTGTTAAACCGCTGTATGGTCTTGGCCACCGTGCTGCAGCTCAGTGTCAGGGTCTTGGCAATCTTCTTATAGCCTAGGTCATCTTTATGTAGAGCAACAATTCTTTTTTTCAGATCCTCAGTGTTCTTTGCCATGAGGTGCCATGTTGAACTTCCAGTGACCAGTATTGTGAGAGTGATGACACCAAATTTAACACACCTGCTCCCCGTTCACACCTGAGACCTTGTAACACCAACGAGTCACATGAGGGAGGGAAAATGGCTAATTGGGCCCAATTTGGACATTTTCACTTAGGGGGTGTGCTCACTTTTGTTGCCAGCGGTTTAGACATTAATGGCTGTGTTGAGTTATTTTGAGAGGACAGCCAATTTACACTGTTATACAAGCTGTACACTCACTACTTTACATTGTAGCAAAGTGTCATTCCTTCAGTGTTGTCACATGAAAAGATATAATCAAATATTTACAAAAATGTGAGGGGTGTACTCACTTTGTGAGATGCTGTATATATGTTTGTATGTATATATGGTTGCATTTATTGTCTGTCACAAAGACAAATTCCTTGTGTTTGTAAGCATACTTGGCAATAAAGCTCATTCTGATGCTTCTGAAACATCACAAGCTCACTTAAGTTCTGCTCCTGGAGCTCTTTTGTGATCTTTAGCAGTTAAATACCAAAGCAAGACTCGGGAGACTCTCGGAGACAGACCTCCAGCCGTCTCCTCCTAAACACACATTCAGTGACGGAGAGTGAAGGAGTATATGATGGGCGAGAGTTTGTTCTCCTTTAAATGAACCATTTCTGGGTCATGAGAGATTTATGACGCGACTCCTGAACGCTAAAGCAACGACTGGCATTAATCATCTTTGAACAAACAGCTGAAGTGTGCCTGACCACAAACAACAACTCTTCGTGTTGATGGGAGAATTCCTCTCGTCTGCTGTTCCTAGAGATTTGAAATGAAAACTGGAAAACGAACGTTCAACCTTGATGCTCTCAGTGCAGCTCTGGATTCTTTCATGAAAGAGCCGCTTTGTAAATATTTCTTTTATAGAAATGAATCACTCACATTTGTTTTCCATTCCGTGGACGGCACATCTGTGCTAAAGATGTCCGGGGTGATTGACAGATCGGTTCCTCTCGAGCCAGAGCCGTAATCATTCGTAGCTGCCGTCGCAGTCGTGCTGTCTGCAGACAACGTGACAAATTAAAGCTAATCTGTGACTTCCTGTCTTCAGAGGAAACAACGTGAAACTTGAGGATGAAAAACTCTCAAGCTTGTATAGCATAAAAGAACTGAATGGCCAACAATAGTTGGTCTTTTAATCATTACTCTAGTTTTAGCATCTTTGCATTAGTTACTAATTTATAAATTAGATGATTTGGCGGTAAAATATTTAGCAGAACTTTTAATACCTTACGAAAGCGTACAACCTCTTAGATCCTTCTGTTGTCTGTTCCAATATGCAGATACAAAAGTAAAGGTGATGGAGTGTTTGTAGTGAAAACCCCACGATTACTGGGCCAATTTGGTTACCCCATGTGACTCTACCCTCCCTAGCAGCCGGGCCAATTTGGTTAACCCATGTGACTCTACCCTCCCTAGCAACCGGGCCAATTTGGTTAACCCATGTGACTCTACCCTCCCTAGCAACCGGGCCAATTTGGTTAACTCATGTGACTCTTCCCTCCCTAGCAACCGGGCCAATTTGGTTAACCCATGTGACTCTTCCCTCCCTAGCAACCGGCCCAATTTGGTTAACCCATGTGACTCTTCCCTCCCTAGCAACCAGGCCAATTTGGTTGCTAAGGAGACCTGGCTGGAGTCACTGAGCACGCCCTGGATTCAAACTTGTGACTCTAGGTGTGACAGTCAGTGTTAATACTCGCTGAGATACACAGACCCCCGGAATACTTATTAATAATATTCCACCAGTGAAGTCTACGGCAGACCTATGAACAATACATAGGAAAATGCTGAAATTTGGCACACTATTAAGGGTGGGTATGAATAGACCTCATAGCAATTTTGGGACCCCCAGGACAAACTCCATAGCACCACCACCAGTTCAAAAAATTCACTTTTATTTTGCGCACCTTTTGAGCTGTTTGGCCTAGAAACACATTTTTTGCAAATGTGCACCATACATTAAAACTCCATTACAGTGGCCATCATCTCGGATTATTACTTACGATTTTGGTGCTACTATCCCTTAAAAGTTTGTACGATTTGCACAATGTCTCAAAATCATCTCCAGATGCAACTGTTGAAAAAAGTTAACGCTGTTGACATGAAAAAGGATGCGAGACTGCATCTCAGAATCTGCTATGATAGTTTAGCATGCTAACCAATGCTTGTGTGTGCTGACTCCGATCATGCCATGTCTCTTCAGCGCTGTAAATGTTTTGATGATTTTAAGACGCTTTTTATTCGACCATAAAGTTTCGTAAAAGTCATGTGATTATACTAGAGTAGCTGTCGCGCACATCGCAAGTATGAATACATGAACGCAATACTTCAGCTTAATTTGTGTCCATTGTTGCGTTCCAAAATGTTTTCAATTTCAATTCATAAATATTGCTGCAAGCAGCGATTAACGGGTTCAAGCCTTTTAAGAACTTTCAAACGCACGCAAAAAATTAATGTATATGTACTTTGTTTTAAGAAATTTGAATATTTATTTTAGGATTTATAGGCTTTTGGATATACTTGGTCAAACCCACATGATAAATGCAACCCCTAAATAACTAAAAGTTCAACGTTTATTGATAATTATTGACCTAGGGAGTCCTAGATGTAGTTCACAATAGCAGATAACGTTGGATCATTTACACACCATTTATACTGCCATTTTGCTAAAAGATGATTGGCTGCTGGCAGCCATGTTTTTTTATTTGTCTGAGTCATATTATAGGATATGTTAGCATTTGGCCCCTACAAGAAGCATACCAATTTTTAATTTCATTAATAATACAGTTGCGGAGTGTGTGAATGTGCGTGAGTGTGCTCACATTCACACACACACACACACACACACACACACACACATTCACACACTCGCGCGCGCACACAGTCGCACTCACACACTTGTGCGTGAATGTGTGCGAGTGTGTGCGCGCAAGTGAGTGTGTGCGCACGCGAGTGTGTGAATGTGAGCGTGCGAGTGTGCGCGCACGAGTGTGCGAATGTGCGTGCGAGTGCGCACGATTGTGTGAATGTGTGCGTGCGAGTGTGAGAGAGTGCGTGCGAGTGTGTGAATGTGCGCGTGCGAGTGTGTGAATGTGCGCGTGCGAGTGTGAGAATGTGCGCGCGCGAGTGTGAGAATGTGCGCGCGCGAGTGTGAGAATGTGCGCGTGCGTGCGAGTGTGTGAATGTGCGCGTGTGTGCGTGCGTGCGCGCGAGTGTATGTGTGAATGTGTGCGTGCGCGCGAGTGTATGTGTGAATGTGTGCGTGCGAGTGTGCGCACGAGTGTGTGAATGTGCGTGTGCGCACGAGTGTGTGAATGTGTGCGTGTGCGCACGATTGTGTGAATGTGTGCGTGTGCGCACGATTGTGAGAATGTGTGCGCGCGTGCGAGTGTGTGCGCACGTTTGTGAGAATGTGTGCGTGTGCGCGCACGATTGTGAGAATGTGTGCGCACGAGTGTGTGAATGTGCGTGTGTGCGCACGATTGTGAGAATGTGTGCGTGTGGGTGTGCGCATGCGAGAATGCGTGCGAGCGAATGTGCGCGTGCGAGAATGTGCGCGAGCAAATGTGCGCGTGCGAGAATGTGTGCGAGCGAATGCGAGCGTGCGAGTGTGTGTAAAAAAACAACAGTGGCATTTAATAATGAACTGGAAATTGTTGTCCTCTAATGTCCCGCGTGACACTTCACAAAAAATAATAATGCATCAAAATGTTGTTGCTAATCATTGACATATCCCAGACTGTGATCATTTCAAATAAAATAAAAAATACAAATTCCCCTCAGCATTTAGTATACAGAAAATTATTCATAAAAAACAACAGCGGCATCATGTAAACAAACGGGCATTTAAAGGGTTAAAATCCTGCAAATGAATATTTGGTAGTTCTGATCAGGACTGATGTTGGTCAAGGTCATTGGTTGCATTGATGGTTCCTTATGATTGGTTAAAAGGTTACAAACTAACACTTGTACTGTTCATCAGAGGGGTTTTACTAACACACACAAACTGCTCCAAGATCAGTTCATCAAGGACCAACTTCAGATCCTAAAGCGGGGAAAGCGCAGGTGTTTAAGGGTCAAGGAGGTGGACACGCACATACAGCCCCCCCTTTAAAGAATGAACCGTTTTAAGAGGCTTTAATGCGCTTATGATGGTGCCTGTGAGGACTCGCGCGGGGAAACACGTGTGTGTGTGTGTGCGTGTGTGTGTGTGTCGAGGTTTAGAGTTGGTGTTAGGCTGTCGAAACGTCACAAGCGTTCAGATCCGTGTCATGACTAGATGTGATCGCATTAGGTTTGTGCAATGAGCACGATTCTAATGAAACACTTCAAAAGCGATAATCCACAGCATAATGATGAAGTTATGTTCACATCAATGAATGCACTATTAATATGGCATTAACAGATGAATACATGCTTTGTATTGTTAGTTCATGATAATTCATTGTTTCAAACAGGCTTCTGAACTTGAAATGAATAATTCATTAAGACTCTAAATGTGTGTTCCAGTGTGACACTTCCAATGGAAGTCAATGGGGACAATTTTTGGAGGTTTAAAAGACAGAAATATGAAGTTTATAATTTTGTAAATGCACTTGCATTCATTCTTATGTTAAAACTTAAGCTATAAAGACGTTTAAAACGCTTTTATGGTCGTTTGTGAGTTTACTGCATTACGTCGTCATGGCAACGAAGTTGTAAAATTGTGGACATTGCGTAATCATGGCAACGAAGGTGTAAAATTAGGGACATTGCGTAGTCATGGCAACGAAGGTGTAAAATTAGGGACATTACGACGTCATGGCAACGAAGCTGTAAAATTAGGGACATTGCGACGTCATGGCAACGAAGCTGTAAAATTAGGGACATTGCATCGTCATGGCAACGAAGCTGTAAAATTAGGGACATTGCGTAGTCATGGCAATGAAGCTGTAAAATTAGGGACATTGCGTAGTCATGGTAACGAAGCTGTAAAATTATGGACATTACGACGTCATGGCAACGAAGCTGTAAAATTAGGGACATTGCGTAGTCATGGCAACGAAGCTGTAAAATTAGGGACATTGCGTGTTCATGGCAACGAAGCTGTAAAATTAGGGACATTGCGTAGTCATGGCAACGAAGCTGTAAAATTAGGGACACTGCGTCGTCATGGCAACGAAGCTGTAAAATTAGGGACACTGCGTAGTCATGGCAACGAAGCTGTAAAATTAGGGACATTGCGTTGTCATTTGAAACTTTTAAAGCAATGATCAAATGTGAGCCGTACACCAAAGTCATCGGAATGTTGTGCCTGCGGGACGTTTAATCTGCGGGATGATTTCAGTCTATAAATGCTACAAATCTCTTTCTCTCTGTTGCAGGATGAGCTGTAATGTTGCACTTTGGCTGCTGATCGCGGGCGCGCTGTGCGCCGTGTGCGACAGCCGCAAGAACCGCCCGCAGGGCTCCATCCCCTCACCTTTCAAACCCAACGCAAACACCTCGGACCGCGGCGCTCGCAAACAGGAAGTGCTGGCCTCCAGCCAGGAAGCTCTGGTGGTGACGGAGAGGAAGTACCTGAAGAGCGACTGGTGTAAAACTCAACCGCTGCGACAGACGGTCAGTCAGGAGGGCTGCAAGAGTCGCACGGTCATCAACCGCTTCTGCTACGGCCAGTGCAACTCGTTCTACATCCCGCGGCACGTCAAGAAAGAGCAGGAGTCATTTCAGTCGTGCGCGTTCTGCAGGCCGCACCGCTTCACCACGCTAACGGTGGAGCTCGACTGTCCAGACCTGCAACCGTCTGTCTGTTACCGCAAGATCCAGCGAGTAAAACAGTGCCGCTGCATGTCCGTGAGCGTCGCTGAGTCTGGAAAACAATGAGACGACAGCAAGACGCCAGGACATTTTTCGCACTTCTGTACGCAGTTCCAAACCGGAGGCGGCCCGTGGATGCCGTCAAGACAGCGATTGTACAAAAACCGTTGCTGTCTGGAACCCGGACTGTCTTACTGATTCCTCGAACTTAAACCTGCGTGAAACATTGAAATGAAACGGACTTGACGCAAGCGGAGCATCCGCTTGCGTGATGTTTAAATGATTGTATAGTTACACATGTTAGACTGAGTATAGAGATTCTATAGAACTATGGTACATGTATATATCTAGAGAAAGAAGTCTATATTAAAACTATTTCAAGTAGAGTCTGCGTCTCTTGTTAATGGGAGGGGAAGCTGGGGAACTGGTGATAATGGTGGACCAATATGGGGTTTTCATTGGGTGATGTTGATGTCTAGAAACCAAGATGGCCGACAGAGTAATGCATAAACGTTCTCGAACCATTTTAGGGATTGTTTACATATTGATGCGGCTTTCAATAGATTTTGGGAGTGAAATAAATGTTTAATTGAGCAACTGAACAATCCCAAAACAAGCATCGGATGATTCATCGGTCTGGCCGACGTATCCGTCCTCCATTGGCGAACTGATTGAAATATTGTGCAGGACGAAATATTGTCGCCGAAAACGGAAACAAAGTCCCTTCCGATTGCTCTAGAATGAAAACGTTATTTTTAGGTGTTGCTAACCGGCTAATTCCGTTTATTTGATCATTTTCATGATGCCAAAGTGGTTTAAAAACCACAGTAAATGTTCTGCATTTCACCACTTCCTGTTGCCCAACATACGAGCCTCTTGTTAGCAAAACATGCCGATTAGCATCTTTGATTCGGACGGAAACCGCTGCGTCACACATTGGTAGACGTGCTAGCCTTCCGTGACATAACGCAAACATTTTTTGGCAACTGTATTACAACATTATTCCAGATGCAAGGAAAAAAAACAGCCATTTCTGTTAGTTGCTTCTTCACGGTATTATTCTTAGATATGTTGCATTAATACAGATTTGATGCTGCCGCGTTTTGACTGTAAATAAAACATAATTAAAATTAAATACTTGGCATGAGGCGACGTTTAGCCCAGTTGTGCCCAATCAGTGCGTGCATGTGTGCAGGAGAGAGATTTTGGCTATTTAATTTGATATTTTTAGGGATATCTTTATTATTGAGAATGCATATAAACTATATATTCAGTCCATGATGCATAATGCAAATATTTACAGCAAAGGAGACGTACGCTCACGAAACACGTCCAACATTCGCATTGTTTACATGTCTATACGTCTTTCAATACATTTTGGATCGGACATTATTTGTTAATTGAGCAACTGAATCCCAAAACAAGCATCGGATGATTCATCGTTCTGGCCGATGTATCCGTCGATCACTAGTATCATCATCAGTGTGAAGAGCGCAAGAGTCCGATTCCGCCATTACCAAAAAAAAAACAAAAAAAACATTGATTTTCTCCATTGGCGAACTGATTTTGAGCGCTAACTTATAAATCTTTAAAGACGGATCAGCCATGAACTCGGAGGTTGTTCATCTATGGTGTATGCTTCCGTTGAAGCCATCAGTCTGCTTCATTTCAACTTCTAAAAATACATAAGTGGAATTCCTGGTGAAGAACTACATTTCCCATAATCCTGATGAGAGATCCACCAATCAGAGTCGCTCTCCCTACACTCTCAAACTACTCCAATATTTGTACACATCTGAATTGTGCACGTGTTTCTATACTTGATCATCAACGGTTTTCTCTTTCCAGCATTTTAAAATTCCATTACGGCATTCACAATGCATCATGGGATTGTAGTTCATTCCCTCATTAAACATGTTAAGTACAGTCTTGCATCTTGGTACGATTTTTTAACACTTCTTTGCTTCAAATCAAAGTTTGTAATGTTGTGATTCACCTCGCAGGTGGCTGTTTTGGTTCATGACGCACAACTCTTACGTAATCCTTCCGGAACCAAGATGGCCGCTTGATTGGGAGCGGATGCGTGCGATCAATCAAATAGCGCTCCTCCAATGCAATCATGAGCATAAATATACATGGCGCACACACACACACACACACACACACATATTTGGGGTAAAACAGTCAGCTTTCTATTATTTAAATATTTTGATGTATTTATTGGATAAGTACATTTATAACCAAAATGTCTCTCGCTTCATCCGCCATCTTGGATTCGTTTTTCCGGCGAGCTCGTTCACGGCACGTTCAGCACGTGCCATCACGGGGAAGGACTCTGGGATTTGGCCGAAACCCACTTTCAGGAACCGGATTAATCATCCAACGTGAAAACGTGAACCCGCAGCTCACCCGTGCACCATGGCGAGTGCGTTCAATTAAAACACTCGAATCACGTCAAACAATAAAACGAGTGATTTTATGAATCCCTTTATTTTACATAAATTACACAGATCCCAAAAACGATGAAAGATACAAACAGTTCATGTACACGAAGAGCAAACATCCATCCCGCATCGAGCACGATCCACACCGCCAACACGGACATGCTAAAAACAAACAACGCTACGCAAACATGTTAATAACATTTACATTAAATTAAAAAAAACATCCTCTTTAGATACATCGAGTGTTCTGATGCAGCAACACAAGGGAAAGAAATCTTGCATAATTTCACAACGCACAGACTTCAGCTTCCTGAATGACCTCTGACCCCCCAGAACTCACCCTGTCACGGGAACCGACACTGGCTGATTGTTCTGCATCACAATGTACATTCTGCAGTGTCTCTTTCAGGTCCTGGAGTGTCTTTCACTCTTTGATGTGCTTTGAATGTGTTAAACTGAAGGACTAAACGCTCCGTTCATTAATAAAAGCTCGTTTCTGTCGGTGGAAACGGTGAACAGATGTTTAAAATGAAGATGTACAAGCGTCTCGGCTCTCTCTCTCCATCTCTCCGTTGATCTTTTTCACTTTTTTTATAATATTGCTTAAGTGCTCCAGTACGTGTCGACTCCTGCGGCGTTTATGGCTCCAGAGCGATGGGACATTTTGGAATGTAACGACACAGATTTCATGCCCCCGTAAGGCTCTAACACACCGCCACCACCTCACAGGGTATGACATCAAATTCAGAGGGCACTTCCTGTGTCCGTTTACACTGTGTGTGTGTGTGTGTGTGTGTGTGTGTGTGTGTGTGATTTAAAGATGTCAAACGCTCGGTCCAAACTGAGTGGAATCACAGACGTCATATCTTCATTCCCAACTTTGCTTTCTGAGAGACACAAACACAGATGATGTTAAATGTATGCAAATAAATCCTTGAAATGGTTTAATAGTATTGCACAAGAGCTGCGGCAGATGTACTTACGATTCCTGAAGCGTGTTTGGGTTTGACGCTGTATGTGGCTTTCTCCTTCACCTGTCTGAAACACTCCTCTGCTGCCTTCAACCTGATCAAACACACACAGTCACACGAGTGAAATACAATTACGGGTGATTTTTCAATCAGGGACACTTTTTAAAAATACTAATTATTATTATTATTATTATTATTATTAAATATCCAATTTGTAACGCCCAATTCCCGCTACTTATTTGGTCCTCATGGTGGCGCGGTTACCCGCCTCAATCCGGGTGGTGGAGGATGAGTCTCAGTTGCCTCCGCGTCTGAGACCGTCAATCGGCGCATCTGATCACGTGACTCGTTGTGCACGACACCGCGGAGACTCACAGTATGTGGAGACTCATGCTACTCTCCACGATCCACACACAACTCACCACACGCCCCATTGAGAGAACCACTAATCACCACCACGAGGAGGTTACCCCATGTGACTCTACCCTCCCTAGCAACCGGGACAATTTGGTTACCCCATGTGACTCCACCCTCCCTAGCAACCGGGACAATTTGGTTACCCCATGTGACTCTACCCTCCCTAGCAACCGGGACAATTTGGTTACCCCATGTGACTCTACCCTCCCTAGCAACCGGGACAATTTGGTTACCCCATGTGACTCTACCCTCCCTAGCAACCAGGACAATTTGGTTACCCCATGTGACTCTACCCTCCCTAGCAACCGGGCCAATTTGGTTACCCCATGTGACTCTACCCTCCCTAGCAACCGGGACAATTTGGTTACCCCATGTGACTCCACCCTCCCTAGCAACCGGGACAATTTGGTTACCCCATGTGACTCTACCCTCCCTAGCAACCGGGACAATTTGGTTACCCCATGTGACTCTACCCTCCCTAGCAACCGGGACAATTTGGTTACCCCATGTGACTCTACCCTCCCTAGCAACCGGCCCAATTTGGTTACCCCATGTGACTCTACCCTCCCTAGCAACCGGGCCAATTTGGTTACCCGTTGTGACTCTACCCTCCCTAGCAACCGGGCCAATTTGGTTACCCCATGTGACTCTACCCTCCCTAGCAACCGGGCCAATTTGGTTACCCCATGTGACTCCACCCTCCCTAGCAACCGGGACAATTTGGTTACCCCATGTGACTCTACCCTCCCTAGCAACCGGGACAATTTGGTTACCCCATGTGACTCTACCCTCCCTAGCAACCGGCCCAATTTGGTTACCCCATGTGACTCTACCCTCCCTAGCAACCGGGCCAATTTGGTTACCCCCATGTGACTCTACCCTCCCTAGCAACCGGGCCAATTTGGTTACCCGTTGTGACTCTACCCTCCCTAGCAACCGGGACAATTTGGTTACCCCATGTGACTCTACCCTCCCTAGCAACCGGGACAATTTGGTTACCCCATGTACATCAAATCGTGCTGCTCATTGAGGAGAGGTGTGCTATATCTTTTCTAAGCGATCAGGTGTACGATGTTCGCACAGCGGACGAAAAAGCGGCCAAAAAAGTCCCATTGACTTAACATTGCATCATGCGAACACATTTTGGCATCGCCTAGCGAAGTGTTAAAACATGCTAAAAACGTGTTAGCTTCATGTTAATACATGCTGGCATCGCCTAGCGAAGTGTTAAAAAATGCTACAAACATGCTAGTATCATATTAACACGTTAGCATCACCTAGCAAAGTGCTAAAACATGCTAAAAATGTGCTAGCATCATGCTAACATCACCTAACGAAGTGCTAAAACATTCTAAAAATGTGCTAGCATCATGCTAACACAAACATAACACCTACATGCTACCATCATGAAAAACACATGTTAGCAACATTCTATGACCATTATTTTAGTGCTTAGCAACAAGTTAAAAAAATGCTATTTGACGAGTTTTGCCACGGCATGCACCACTCACATTTTCTTCAGGAAATGTACCCATCTAGTTCAATATTAATATTACATGACTGGACACGCCAATAAACCTGAATTAGCCAGTCCATTGCCATAGTTAGATTGATCAAGTCATATCTAGACTTGGCAGGCCTCTCCGCTGACAGGACAGGAGATGGGTCTTGACAGGTTCTTCATGCAGCGCTTACACGAGCACTCGGAAGTTATTAAAATCAGACACGCTCACTTCACGCTCACTTCCTCTGGAGCTTCACGCCATCTGAGACCAGATGATTAACAATAGTTTAAAAGGATTTGTTTTCATACGTCTCCGCGGTCACCCTCACTGCTCTTCCTCCACAACGGGTCGTGTGTTTGTGTGCGGGACGCATGCCAGCGGCTGCATTTCACTGACCTGTGAGCAGTGGATAAAAGCGCAACACCATACTTGGCTATGTTTTGGGTGAAGGGGAGTCAGAGCAGAGAGCGGTGTCTAACGAACATGTCCTGATGAGGTGATCGTGTGAGCTCATAAGAGAAAGCACTAGCAGGTTACTTTGAGTTAGTGACGGAAAATTCAAGTGCAAACATTTGGGACGGATGTTTCTCAGAAACATTTATGATGATCTATAAGTGCAATAAATTCAAAGGCATCCACGCTAATATTATTCTATTCGTTTCTCTGTTCCTCGTATCCCGAGGGATCCTGTGGGAGCTGGAGTCACATGTGCTTCTGGGATATTATTCATTTTGGACTCTTGAAGCCTCTATTTTTTGTGCCAGTCATTGTAAGAAAAGACCAAGAAACATTTTAACAATGAATAAATACATTTGAATGGTTATCGGCCTATTCCACTGTAACGGGTAAAGGACGGGCAAGGAGGTGGCACAAAGCGGCAGAACGGTCAACAAATTTAATGATATAAATGAACTTAAAACAACAAACAAACACACACACACCCACCCACCACAGACACACACCACAGACAGACACACGCACACGCCACAGACAGACACCACAAACACACACAAACACACACACACCACAGACAGACACACGCACCACAAACACACAGACACCACAAACACACACAAACACGCACCACAGACACACGCACCACAGACACACGCACCACAGACACACGCACCACAGACACACGCACCACAGACACACGCACCACAGACACCACAAACACACACATCACAGACAGAACACACACCACAGACACACACAACACAGACACACACAACACAGACACACACAACACAGACACACACATCCACACAACACAGACAGACCAGACAGACAGACACACATCAGACAGACACACACACACACCACAGACAGACCAGACACACACTCACCACAGACAGACACACACACTCACCACAGACAGACAGACACACACACACACACACACACACCAGACAGACACACACACACACACCAGACAGACACACACACACACACACACACCAGACAGACACACACACACACACACACCAGACAGACACACACACACACACACACCAGACAGACACACACACACACACACACCAGACAGACACACACACACACACACACCAGACAGACACACACACACACACACCAGACAGACACACACACACACCAGACAGACACACACACACACACCACACACCCACACCACAGACAGACACACACAGACAGACAGACACACATCCACACACCACAGACAGACCAGACACACACACCACAGACAGACCAGACACACACACCACAGACAGACCAGACACACACACACACACCCACACACACCACACACCCACACCAGACAGACACACACACACACCAGACAGACACACACACACACCAGACAGACACACACACACACCAGACAGACACACACACACACACACCAGACAGACACACACACACACACACACACCAGACAGACAGACAGACAGACACACACACACATACACACACACACACACACACACAGACACACACAGACCAGACAGACAGACACCAGACAGACAGACACACACACACCAGACAGACACACACACACACACCCCACAGACAGACACACACACACACACCACAGACAGACACACACACACACACCACAGACACACACAGGCCGCTTGCGTCTCTCTCGCTCTCTCGAATTGGCGACTCCAGCTACCCCTTATCTCGCTCTCCCGCTGATCAGACAATTCAGCGCCACACCCTACTCCTCGTCACACTCATCCCCGCCCGATTTGGGCCGGGGCGCCACCGTTCTGACTAACACCCTCGCCAATCTCTGGAGGGGAGACGCTGTCATTCTGGCAGCCGGTGGTCCACCCTGCCGCCTATGAACCTGGAAGAGAGACAAAAGGGAGACGGAAAGGGCGAGCGGAGACACACAGAGAGAGAGAGAGATGCGCTCGCTGGCTCCCAGATGCGCTGTCGCCTGGTCCTCAACATCTCTCTCGAACCGGTGTCTCCGACTGCCCCTTATCTCGCTCACCAGCTGGTTCAGCGCCAGCTATGCCCTCCTTCACGTCACATACACATCCGTTTTTAGTATCGACACAATCCAGAATCAAATCAACCTCTAAATGTATAACATATCCAGCTGGATTCTTTCCATCTGCCATTGCTGAACTAACATCAGATGATGACACCGAGAGAGAGAAAAGGTAAAATCTAAAGTAAAAGGATGCACCGATGACCCTTAAGAGTTGAAGCTCATAAAACAAGACAGATTTTGTGTTTGGAGTGCCAAGCCGAGGCGTACAGGGGGAGTACAGAACAGAAGTGCAAAACCAACATCATTTGTCCTGATGTATCTGCCTCAAATTGTCTGCTAAGAGCACGTGTGCGGCGGCCTTGTGAGGGTTTGACATGTTTACAGGAGAGAGAGAGTTATGGGCCGAGAGACATCAGTAGCACACTACTTTAAACAGCACACTATAAAAGCATCCCTCTATACTACAGGAACAAAGAGTCATGCGAGTGTTAGCATGCGTCAGGCTCCACT
The DNA here is from genome assembly GCA_032164185.1 of Moxostoma hubbsi. Taxonomy (NCBI): domain Eukaryota; kingdom Metazoa; phylum Chordata; class Actinopteri; order Cypriniformes; family Catostomidae; genus Moxostoma; species Moxostoma hubbsi. The sequence continues at coordinate 266,288 of JAVLUX010000167.1, read as the reverse complement.
GCCGTCCAAAGAGGCCGCGGGGGCGGACAGACCGGATGGGACCGGGCTTTCACTGTCTTCAGGTCCTAATATGGTGCTGCTTTGGTTTAGGGTCATGATCCACTTCAGAAGCTTCTCGCTAATGATTAAGCAAGCAACACTAGCTCACAGTGTCCGTGTACGTTTATGTGAGGACTGTCAGCGAGAAAACCTCCAGTGTGCTGTCTGTCTGCACTGATCTCAGAACAGTTATAGGAGAGCTATAGGATGCTCCCTTGCTCCCTATTTAGTGCATGACAACCTCCAGTGTGCTGTCTGTCTGCACTGATCTCAGAACAGTTATAGGAGAGCTATAGGATGCTCCCTTGCTCCCTATATAGTGCATGACTTAACCTCCAGTGTGCTGTCTGTCTGCACTGGTCTCAGAACAGTTATAGGAGAGCTATAGGATGCTCCCTTGCTCCCTATATAGTGCATGACAACCTCCAGTGTGCTGTCTGTCTGCACTGGTCTCAGAACAGTTATAGGAGAGCTATAGGATGCTCCCTTGCTCCCTATTTAGTGCACGACTTAACCTCCAGTGTGCCGTCTGTCTGCACTGGTCTCAGAACAGTTATAGGAGAGCTATAGGATGCTCCCTTGCTCCCTATTTAGTGCACGACTTAACCTCCAGTGTGCCGTCTGTCTGCACTGGTCTCAGAACAGTTATAGGAGAGCTATAGGATGCTCCCTTGCTCCCTATTTAGTGCATGACTTAACCTCCAGTGTGCTGTCTGTCTGCACTGGTCTCAGAACAGTTATAGGAGAGCTATAGGATGCTCCCTTGTAGGGGACATCAGGACATCCCAAATAGATTCACAGTATTTATTAACCTTGTTTAATGTTCATTAATTAAAATACTACAGCGCAGCTCACTAGTTCTGGAACTACTTCCACAAACTTTTACAAGGTTTGGCGGATCAACAGACCTGAAGTCCTCATTGTAATGAAAGTGTCACTGGTGTGTGTTCAACAGACTTTATAGAGTAATATATTGTCGTTTATTGCATCAGCACTTTAATTTAACCTAATAAAGTGTTGAAATGAAAGTGTATGTTCCCATGATGCAAGCTACTCGTAAAGTAGATAAAGATGTCGAGAAAACCTTGGATTATATTTACAAACAAGCGGTCTTCATCAAGTAAATAACTGATGAACATGTTTGTTGCCGAAGGTTTTCAAGATGCATCATGACCGTAATCAACTGATAATCAATTGATTTTAACATTGACGATAATATGCAAAGAACAAATTACTGCTGCAGGATGTATATATATATATATTTATTTTTTAGGGATGCACCGAAATTTCGGCCACCGAAAATGAAAATGGCATTTTTTGTTTTGGCCGAAAGAGGAAAAAAAAGGCAGAAAACATGAGCTGATATATTTGCCTCCCGCCCCTCAGTGCTCAGGTGTCACTCTCAATCGATCGAATCATAATCACGGCGCTACCAAGCAAAGTCCGCCGCTCCCTATACGCATACGACGCAGCCTGCGTAGGGCACCAGAAAGTCCACCGGGTGCCCTTCCTCACACGTTACATGTTATTCAAGGACCCGAACGCTGTTGCGGAACACAGACGATCACGTCACGCTCATATTGTGTGAACGCAACAATCCTCTTGACTACTGGCGCATGAACGAAGATCGATTCCCGTTGCTTGCGCGGACGGCACGCGGGTATTTATCTGCCCCGGCACCAGCAGAGAGAGAGAGAGATTTTAAATTCTATCTTTATTGTTATTTGTTGCCATTTTATTATTATTATTTGTCTTGTCATTATCTGTTCTGTGTTTTAATGTAAACACAATCATGCCATTTAAGTCGGAGAGCGCGCGCGCGCGAGAGAGAGCGCGCGCGAGAGAGAGCGCGCGCGAGAGAGAGCGCGCGCGAGAGAGAGCGCGCGCGAGAGAGAGCGCGCGCGAGAGAGAGCGCGCGCGAGAGAGAGCGCGCGCGAGAGAGAGCGCGCGCGAGAGAGAGCGCGCGCGAGAGAGAGCGCGCGCGAGAGAGAGCGCGCGAGAGAGAGAGCGCGCGAGAGAGAGAGCGCGCGAGAGAGAGAGCGCGCGAGAGAGAGAGTCATTAAATGACTGTTGCAGATTTAAACTTGTCGTATTTGATGATGCCGAGAGATGCTGTTCATTACTTCACTGCTGTTTTGCATATCATTAGAGTTTTCTAGAACGTTACATTTATTGGATAATTGGTAAAAAAAAAAAAAAATTAAAAAAAAGTCTGTTAAATTTGGTTGTTAAAGAACTGAATAAAGATTCATATATTTAATATTATCCCTATACGCATACGACGCAGCCTGCGTAGGGCACCAGAAAGTCCACCGGGTGCCCTTCCTCACACGTTACATGTTATTCAAGGACCCGAGAGAGAGAGCGCGCGCGAGAGAGAGCGCGCGAGAGAGAGAGCGCGCGAGAGAGAGAGTCATTAAATGACTGTTGCAGATTTAAACTTGTCGTATTTGATGATGCCGAGAGATGCTGTTCATTACTTCACTGCTGTTTTGCATATCATTAGAGTTTTCTAGAACGTTACATTTATTGGATAATTGGTAAAAAAAAAAAAAAATTAAAAAAAAGTCTGTTAAATTTGGTTGTTAAAGAACTGAATAAAGATTCATATATTTAATATTATCCCTATACGCATACGACGCAGCCTGCGTAGGGCACCAGAAAGTCCACCGGGTGCCCTTCCTCACACGTTACATGTTATTCAAGGACCCGAGAGAGAGAGCGCGCGCGAGAGAGAGCGCGCGCGAGAGAGAGCGCGCGCGAGAGAGAGCGCGCGCGAGAGAGAGCGCGCGAGAGAGAGAGCGCGCGAGAGAGAGAGCGCGCGAGAGAGAGAGCGCGAGAGAGAGAGCGTGCGAGAGAGAGAGCGAGAGACTGTTCAGTCCAGCATGATCTTGAGGAATCGTCTCTCCTGCTAGAAAGACGAGCAACTTTTGTTCTTGAAGAGAAATGGACACTTTGTGTTTAACAATGACATTAAAATGTGTTTATCCCTAAACTTTGTTCTTCACTTGAGGCTTCATCTGTCGTTTACAGTCGAGTTTTAGTTCCATTACTGCTGTTTTGCACAATTTTATATTCAAGCATAAATATGTTTCCATAAACACAATAGAGGTCGTCTGCCGTTCTGTCTGTTATTATCATTAAATGACTGTTGCAGATTTAAACTTGTCGTATTTGATGATGCCGAGAGATGCTGTTCATTACTTCACTGCTGTTTTGCATATCATTAGAGTTTTCTAGAACGTTACATTTATTGGATAATTGGTAAAAAAAAAAAAAAATTAAAAAAAAGTCTGTTAAATTTGGTTGTTAAAGAACTGAATAAAGATTCATATATTTAATATTGTTATAATATTTTTTCCGTCTAATTTTGGTGTGTTACTTTCAATAAAAGTGTGATTATTTTATTGATTTGTAGTTTTTCAATTCAGATTCATTAAATGAATTAAAAAGTATAACATTAATACAATTATATATATATATATATATATATATATATATATATATATATATATATAAAAATATTTTAAAATAGAAAGTAAAAAAGTCATTTTCGGTTTTTGGCCAGAATTTTCATTTCGGTGCACCACTAATATATATATTTATATTTAAAGAATTGATTGAAATAATCCAGTCACAGTATGTTGCATAAACAGTGTTACAACTTCACCCAAATTAATGCTCGAGCCAAGATGCATTCTGGTCAACATGTGTAACGTGTGTTGTGAACACGCCGACTCGCAATGCAAAATAACGGCCAAAAACACAGAACAGTCCCTAAAGTGTGACGGACTCCCCACGGTTAAACTGTAACTGTGTACTCGCTGTACATTGTAACTGTAACGGTGTACTCGCTGTACATTGTAACGGAGTACTCGATGTACACTGTAACGGAGTACTCGATGTACACTGTAACGGAGTACTCGATGTACACTGTAACTGTGTACTCGATGTACACTGTAACTGTGTACTCGATGTACACTGTAACTGTGTACTCGATGTACATTGTAACTGTGTACTCGATGTACATTGTAACTGTGTACTCAATGTACATTGTAACTGTGTACTCAATGTACATTGTAACTGTGTACTCAATGTACATTGTAACTGTGTACTCAATGTACATTGTAACTGTGTACTCAATGTACATTGTAACTGTGTACTCAATGTACATTGTAACTGTGTACTCAATGTACATTGTAACTGTGTACTCAATGTACATTGTAACTGTGTACTCAATGTACATTGTAACTGTGTACTCAATGTACATTGTAACTGTGTACTCAATGTACATTGTAACTGTGTACTCAATGTACATTGTAACTGTGTACTCAATGTACATTGTAACTGTGTACTCAATGTACATTGTAACTGTGTACTCGATGTACATTGTAACTGTGTACTCGATGTACATTGTAACTGTGTACTCGATGTACATTGTAACTGTGTACTCGATGTACATTGTAACGGAGTACTCGATGTACATTGTAACTGACTGTATACTCGATGTACATTGTAACTGACTGTATACTCGATGTACATTGTAACTGTGTACTCGATGTACATTGTAACTGTGTACTCGATGTACATTGTAACTGTGTACTCGATTTACATTGTAACTGTGTACTCGATGTACATTGTAACTGTGTACTCGATGTACATTGTAACTGTGTACTCGATGTACATTGTAACGGAGTACTCGATGTACATTGTAACGGAGTACTCGATGTACATTGTAACGGAGTACTCGATGTACATTGTAACTGACTGTATACTCGATGTACATTGTAACGGACTGTATACTCGATGTACATTGTAACTGTGTACTCGATGTACATTGTAACTGTGTACTCGATGTACATTGTAACTGTGTACTCGATGTACATTGTAACTGTGTACTCGATGTACATTGTAACGGAGTACTCGATGTACATTGTAACGGAGTACTCGATGTACATTGTAACGGAGTACTCGATGTACATTGTAACGGAGTACTCGATGTACATTGTAACGGAGTACTCGATGTACATTGTAACTGTGTACTCAATGTACATTGTAACTGTGTACTCAATGTACATTGTAACTGTGTACTCAATGTACATTGTAACTGTGTACTCAATGTACATTGTAACTGTGTACTCAATGTACATTGTAACTGTGTACTCGATGTACATTGTAACGGAGTACTCGATGTACATTGTAACGGAGTACTCGATGTACATTGTAACGGTGTACTCGATGTACATTGTAACGGAGTACTCGATGTACATTGTAACTGACTGTATACTCGATGTACATTGTAACTGACTGTATACTCGATGTACATTGTAACTGACTGTATACTCGATGTACATTGTAACGGAGTACTCGATGTACATTGTAACTGTGTACTCGATGTACATTGTAACTGTGTACTCGATGTACATTGTAACTGTGTACTCGATGTACATTGTAACTGTGTACTCGATGTACATTGTAACTGTGTACTCGATGTACATTGTAACTGTGTACTCGATGTACATTGTAACGGAGTACTCGATGTACATTGTAACGGAGTACTCGATGTACATTGTAACGGAGTACTCGATGTACATTGTAACTGACTGTATACTCGATGTACATTGTAACTGACTGTATACTCGATGTACATTGTAACGGAGTACTCGATGTACATTGTAACTGTGTACTCGATGTACATTGTAACTGTGTACTCGATGTACATTGTAACTGTGTACTCGATGTACATTGTAACTGTGTACTCGATGTACATTGTAACTGTGTACTCGATGTACATTGTAACGGAGTACTCGATGTACATTGTAACGGAGTACTCGATGTACATTGTAACGGAGTACTCGATGTACATTGTAACGGAGTACTCAATGTACATTGTAACTGTGTACTCAATGTACATTGTAACTGTGTACTCAATGTACATTGTAACTGTGTACTCAATGTACATTGTAACTGTGTACTCAATGTACATTGTAACTGTGTACTCAATGTACATTGTAACGGAGTACTCGATGTACATTGTAACGGAGTACTCGATGTACATTGTAACGGAGTACTCGATGTACATTGTAACGGAGTACTCGATGTACATTGTAACTGTAACGTGTACTCGATGTACACTGTAACGGAGTACTCGATGTACACTGTAACGGAGTACTCGATGTACACTGTAACGGAGTACTCGATGTACATTGTAACTAACTGTATACTCGATGTACATTGTAACTGTAACTGAGTACTCGATGTACACTGTAACGGAGTACTCGATGTACATTGTAACGGAGTACTCGATGTACATTGTAACGGAGTACTCGATGTACATTGTAACGGAGTACTCGATGTACATTGTAACGGAGTACTCGATGTACATTGTAACTAACTGTATACTCGATGTACATTGTAACTGTAACTGAGTACTCGATGTACACTGTAACGGAGTACTCGATGTACATTGTAACGGAGTACTCGATGTACATTGTAACGGAGTACTCGATGTACATTGTAACGGAGTACTCGATGTACATTGTAACGGAGTACTCGATGTACATTGTAACTGTAACGGAGTACTCGATGTACATTGTAACTGTAACGGTGTACTCGATCTGTGCTGCGCTTTACATTTTAAACTTTGGTCCGATACATTGACATCATCACCTAACGTGTCACGTGTCAACTACATTTATATGCATTTTTAATCAGAGTAAAATGCACGAAAACAACCAAATATCAACTGAATTTAAAAATCTTCAAGACAAAAATTATAGCTACAACAAAATAAAATAAAATAAACAGCAACAAGACCAAAAAAGTGCACATGTGCACGCAATTTAAAAGTTATAAATGCAAAAAACTAAACACAAACAGCAGTGTGTTTTTGTCGAGCTGTAAGTGGTTTGCATCATGTTACACTACTGAAGAATGCGACTTCATCGGTCGCGCCGCTCCCGGCTCCGTCGGTTCAGCCGAGTCAAGCTTTCAAAGCGAGACGGGGTTAAAGAAACAAACAGATGACCCCTCGAGGGAGCGCCATCACCCACATCCACTCCAGGACAAACACGGAGAGGACGAGAACGCTTCACATGAGCGGCTCTGAGTGCGCTTCCTGTGTCAGACACATTTGTCTTGTTCGGCTCCAGAGTCGATTCAAACGCCTCCCTTCTGTTCCGCCGCACAAACCACAAGCATTCATGACAAACTGGGGCAGAGCAGCAGAGACGAGTTCTCTGGGGTTTTAGGTGCCACTGGAGGAGAAACACTTCAGCAGGAGATCGTCTGATTAACGGGGGGGAAACGCAACACTCCCGCGACCGCACACTAATCAAGATAGCGCTGCACCAGGGGCGCGGATGAGTCAAGTGTCGTTTCACTCCTCAGATAAAGCCTCTCTGTGGCGAGGAAACTGGCATCTTATCGTTTAAGGTGTTTCAACACTAATGGTACAAATGCACATTACGTCATCAGCCTCAAGTTTGACAGAATTCATTTCCAGACGTTTGTGACCGATTCGTCAATCAATCATTCAGACGCATTTGTCTGCAGATGCATAGAACTAAATAGAATTATTGACTCGTGAATAATATTTTAATTTAATTAAACTTTTTTTTCAGGCCAGAATTTTTTTTAAATGTTGATATTTCCCGATTTTCCCAATTCTTTGCTATGCATTAATGATCCTGTTCACTGACAGAAACGTCATTTTGTGGCGTCATCATGCGAGTTGCGTTTGACCGCGCGGGACAGAGTATTTCAACTGTTTGCATGACATCATTTGCAAAAGGCAAAACTCTCTGAATAGGGAACTTTAAAACACTCAAACACTTACACGCGTCAGCTCGTGTGTTTATGTGCATCGTGTTTGACCGGCCGACGTCAACTACGACGCTTCAGACTACAAGCTCTCTATTTTTCTCCCAATCTGGAACGCCCAATTCCCGATGCCTCGTGGTGGTGTAGTGACTGGAGGACGAATCTCAGTTGCCTCTGCGTCTGAGACCGTCAATCCGCGCATCTTATCACGTGACTTGAGCACGTTACCGTGGAGATATCCACGCACAACTCACCACGCACCTCACCGAGAGGGAGAAATACATTATAGCGACCACAAGGAGGTTTATCCCATGTGACCCTCCCTAGCAACCGGGCCAATTTGGTTACCCCATGTGACTCTACCCTCCCTAGCAACCGGGCCAATTTGGTTACCCCATGTGAGACTACCCTCCCTAGCAACTGGGACAATTTGGTTGCCCCATGTGACTCTACCCTCCCTAGCAACCAGGCCAATTTGGTTGCCAAGCAGACCGGAGCACGCCCTGGATTCAAACTCATGACTCCAGGTGTGGCAGTGAGCATTTTGCTTCCCAGGCCCTGTGCATCTAGTTATCTTAACTTGAATAGTTGCGTTCATTCTATATGATCACCAAGTGCACAAGTTTTGGAGTTCAGTCAATTGATTAAAATCAGTGTATGAGACAAATTTTGAAAGGACATTTAAGCTCAACTCGTAATCATTAGTGGTGCATGCTTCAACAAAGCATCAATATTATCATCTCGCATGTTATTATTCTTCTTCCGTGCAAACATTCAGCACCTGTCTCGTCCCGCCAAATAATTTATTAAATACAACGATTAAAATGAATGATCATCTGTCATTAAATGTTTATTATTCCACTGTCAAGTTTGGATGACAAAGTTGCCATTTGGATCATATTTGGAATAAAACACCAATAAAACACTGGATTCAGCCTAATTTGTAAAAGTAATAACGGTTAATAACGCCCGTCTAAACCTCAAGAGTCCTGTTCAAAACAACAATGCAAAGCAGCATGTGCGAGTGTGTGTGTATGGGTGTGTGTATGATTGTGTGTAAGTGTGTGAGTGTGTATGAGTGTGTAAGTGTGTGAGTGTAAATGAGTGTGTGTGTGTGAGTGTAAGCGAGTGTGTGTGTGTGAGTGTAAGCGAGTGTGTGTGTGTGAGTGTAAGCGAGTGTGTGTGTGTGAGTGTCAGAGTGAGTGAGTGTGTGTGTCAGAGTGAGTGTGTGTGTCAGAGTGAGTGTGTGTGTGCGCGTGCAAGTGCGTGTGTGTGTGCGTGCAAGTGAGTGTGTGTGTGCGTGCAAGTGAGTGTGTGTGTGCGTGCAAGTGAGTGTGTGTGTGCGTGCAAGTGAGTGTGTGTGTGCGTGCAAGTGAGTGTGTGCGCGCGCGCAAAGCAACATGTATTCAGCCTAATTTGTAAAAGTAATAACGGTTAAGAGCGCCCGTCTAAACCTCAAGAGTCAAGTCGTGTTTCGGAACATGTATATTTCATCTGGAACAGTCTCTCTTCATACATCTGGGTGAACTGAAGGACTCGACTCGATGGTGTTTTGAATTATACAGCACATATTGAATTTCATGCCCTGGCAGACGAATGCTCCGTGCTAACCTCGCCAGTCCAGCGTTTCAGCGAGGGCAAAGGCCAGACGCTTGATGGATCGGAATGGCCTGAAATTGCTTACAAATTAGGGAGCAGAGCTCTTCCTCCGTACGCCGTTCCCACGTGCCCCAACGAGGCTGGGAGGGCTCCGTGAGGAGAAAGGAAAATATATAATCTGGCATCATTTCCCCTGGCAGGCCGGAGTGCCCAACGGGTCAGAAACGGCAAGACTAAAAGCCTGTAATCTGCATGTGAGAGGCAAACGCCGCTTCAGCAGACAGCCGATACGAGGACAGATGGAGAGATAGCGGAGGCCCTCAGTGGCTCTTCCTCATGAATTATGTAAACGGGGCAAAAACTCGCCGTTCTTTCCAGCGTTTGGCTGAAGGGGCCAATTTGTATTTGGTTGAGTTTCGCCGTTATCACGACGCCCCATCAAACAACTAGAAGCTAACGGGACCGCTGCGGTATTCTTTTCATTACCGAGGTTAAAAACACAGTCAGGGTTCATTTCAAAAGCGCTCTCACCGAGCGAGTCTTAATGTGGCAGATATAATCTAATATTAAACACATGGCACATGTTATGGGAGAGTTGCACTTTAAAGAGTTTGACTCGTTCAAACGTCACGTAACGAAGGGTTAACGATATTATACAAGAGAAACGAATATAAAGTCACTTTTTAAAAACTGAAAAACACACCAGAAGCCATTTATTTGGACAATGGAGACGTGGACATATATATTCGACAGATTGGACCGTTGCGATATGGTTCTCTCATGATTCAAGGTTTTCATTTCTGTTTGGGGTGTAACGGTTCTCACGGTTCGGGAAGCTTTGGCACCGTCGTACACCTCAAGTTTAATGACGCATCTGGAGCACAAGGTTTGGTGAAGGAAACCAAGCGTCAAATATACAGGCAAAGGTACTGCCGCTGACTGTCACACCTGGAGTCGTGAGTTTGAATTCAGGGCGTGCTGAGTGACTCCAGCCAGGACTCCTTAGCAACCAAATTGGCCTGGTTGCTAGGGAGGGTAGAGTCACATGGGGTAACCAAATTGGGCCAGTTGCTAGGGAGGGTAGAGTCACATGGAGTAACCAAATTAGCCCGGTTGCTAGGGTGGGTAGAGTCACATGCGATAACCTCCTCGTGGTCACTATAATGTGGTTCTCGCTCTCGGTGGGGCGTGTGGTGAGTTGTGTGTGGATGCCGCGGAGAATAGCGTGAAGCCTCCACACCCGCTACGTCTCCACGGTAACGCGTTCAAGACACGTGATAAGATGCCCAAGATTTTGCCTTGAATTTACCCCATGTGACTCTACCCTCCCTAGCAACCGGGCCAATTTGGTCACCCCATGTGACTCTACACTCCCTAGCAACCGGGCCAATTTGGTTACCCCATGTGACTCTACCCTCCCTAGCAACCGGGCCAATTTGGTTACCCCATGTGACTCTACCCTCCCTAGCAACCGGCCAATTTGGTTACCCCATGTGACTCTACCCTCCCTAGCAACCGGCCAATTTGGTTACCCCATGTGACTCTACCCTCCCTAGCAACCGGGCCAATTTGGTTACCCCATGTGACTCTGCCCTCCCTAGCAACCGGGCCAATTTGGTTTCCCCATGTGTGACTACCCTCCCTAGCAACCGGCCAATTTGGTTTCCCCATGTGTGACTACCCTCCCTAGCAACCGGCCCATGTGACTCTACCCTCCCTAGCAACCGGGCCAATTTTGTTAGCTCATGCGACTCTACCCTACCTAGCAACCGGGCCAATTTTGTTGCTAAGGAGACCTGACTGGAGTCACTCAGCACACCTGGATTCAAACAGTGTGATAGTCAGCACAAAATTAATTATCTTAGAAAATTAAACTTTTTTTGTAGTTTAATTTTATAAGATGAACACAAACTTTAAAGCTCTTGAAAGCAGCATAAATGGAACGAGACAGTTCTCAGCGGCCGCTCTGTTCCGCGGGGTCGTAAAAACGACAGAAGCGTGTAAACTCCGCAGCTTTGATCTGAACACAGGAGATTACCAATTATCAAAGACAGAACAAACACACCGACGGGAGGCAGGTCACACTGGAAGATTCATGCGCGTGGAGGTGCCACTAATTTGAGGAATGCAGCTCGCTCCCACTTTTCGGTGTCAGAACAAAGCGTTGCTCCATCACTCAGACGTGAAGTGTAACAAATTTGACCCCGGTGGAAGCGCCGAATATCCAACACGGCCTCTGACAGATATTTTGCCAGGCGGAAAACATCCATCCCATCATGCACCTGTGAATGTGCTCAGGTATTTGAGGTAACGGCACATTAAATCACGCGGCTGCCATGAGTTCACACGGACGGCGGGTGTTTCCAAACGCACACCCCCCCTCGGCCCCTCGCCCCCTTTAAATCCTGCCGGCGGGTCTCTTCCTGTGAACAACAGCGAAACACTGTTTTCACAACATTTAAAGAGCACGCCTGACAGGAAGTGTTTGATTGAGCGACTTAATAAATCAGTTTGCACAAGAAAGGCCTCCGGGGCGGGATCAGTCCCGAGGGGGTTGTTTTGGGTGCACGTCTGACGTTTCCAGCGCTCGACATTCCGGAGAGATTACGGCACAAGCGCCGCTCGTGATCCTGGACTAAACAACGGTGATTTTATGGCGAATAAAAGGTGAAATGTGTGTCTGCTCAATCCAAACACGTCCACGTACCTCTCCTGCAAAATAACCTTGTTCTCCTTCTTCCAAGCCTCTTTGAAATCGGAGGAGAACTCGTGCCAGACGGAGAACAACGTGTTCGGAGAGACCTCCTTTTCTCCACTCTTGGCCTTCACGGAGAAGAACACGCACAGCTCCAGGAACCTGTGGACAGGAAATGAACAGCACGATTGACGCAGCGCTGACATGAGATTCCGTGTGAATAACACACAAGATTATTAAAGCATCTCTTTACATTTTGTGCGTGTCACTCAGCTGTGCCTCTTGCGTTCCCAGCTCCGCTTTAGCTGTAAAAAAGGAGAACAACGGCATTAACCCTTAAACTTCCATTGGAAGAGTCTCACTGGAACACACGTGTGCTTTTATTAAAGGAGGGACGAGACTAAATGAATGTTTGTGGTAATCATCATTATGACACAAATGCTGTCGACTGAACCCGGAATAAAGTGCGCTGTCCTCTTAAAGGTACAGTGCACTTTTATGCTGCCTCAAACACATGAGACTTTATTCTGCAGATCACCAATCAAAGATATTTTAAGATATTATGATGCGTTCACAACCGTACAAGTTTGTACGAGTTTCACAAATGACAAAAAGGCAGCATTACAATTTATTTTATTTGTATTTTTATCATTACATTCACATTTATGAGCATAAAATCAGGTTGGAGATGTTAAGATTTATAGTGAATAAGGACTTAAAATAACCCGGAGCATTCACATCACTTCAGAAGACATGGATTATACCACCTGGATTTGCTTTACGCTGCCTGTCAGGTGATGTAGTTTAATGTTATATACGTGTATAGCGGAGGAGGGCAGGGCCGGAACGACACACACCAGGTCGCCAATCAGCCTGATGGGGCACGCGAGGGATAAAGGGAGAGAGAGAGAATGACAAACAGCTGCTCGTAAACTCTCTCTCTCTCATCATCCGCAGTCGCCCTTTAGCCTGATATAACCCCGGCCCCGCCCTCTGCCCTGTCACAATACATTCATGCACACACATGCATCACATTACTAATTACGTTTCAATAAATAACACGTTTCTTCACTTGTACATACAACATTGTTTATTCTTAATGATGTTATTCTAAAGGATGAACTAATACACACACACACACAGACACGCACGCAGGCGCACTCACACACACGTGCGCGCTCTCTCACACACACTCACACACACACACGCGCGCACTCTCACACACACACACACACACGCGCGCACTCTCTCACACACACACACACACACGCGTGCACTCACACACACACACGCGCGCACTCTCTCACACACACACGCGCGCACTCTCTCACACACACACACACGCGTGCACTCACACACACACACAGACACGCACGCAGGCGCACTCACACACACGCGCGCGCTCTCTCACACACACACGCGCGCACATCTCTCACACACACACACACGCACGCAGGCGCACTCACACACACTGCGCGCGCTCTCTCACACACACTCACACACACACACGCGCGCACTCTCACACACACACTCTCACACGCGCGCACTCTCTCACACACACACACGCGTGCACTCACTCTCACACACACTCACACACACACACGCGCGCACTCTCACACACACACTCTCACACGCGCGCACTCTCTCACACACACACACGCGTGCACTCCAACACACACACCGCGCGCACTCACAACGCGCGCACTCTCTCACACGCGCGCCACTCTCTCACACGCGCGCACTCTCTCACACTGACACACTCATCACAGACACACACACACTCATCACAGACACACACACTTCTCAATCACAGACACACACACTCTCATCACAGACACACACTATCACACACACACACACACTATCACACACACACACACACTATCACACACACACACACTATCACACACACACACACAACGCGTCTGCCTGTCAAGAGAACAATCTGTCTGTGTGTATAAGTGAGGACAGTTCATGCTGAACAGGGAGTAATAATGCATGAGTGTGTGTGTGTGTGTGAGTGTGAGTGTATATGTGTGTTAGCAAAATCTGCTATGCCACAAACAAACCCAGCGTATGCTAATGGCGGTCAGGCCTGTAATTTTCACTCCCTGAATGAACTGGATTCTCAAGAGAGACGCAGGAAATTCTTTGCCACTGACGGGAGGAATTTGAGGAATTCCTGAGTTTAATTGACACCAGTCGACCTTCAATGATCCCGATACAAACCCACAACACAAGAACTACAACAACAACTTGCTGGGAAAAAAAAAAAAAAAGACTTAAATTTTGATACATTTCTCACCCACACCTATCATATCACTTCTGAAGACATGGATTAAACCACTCTGAGTTTTCAAATAACAACGGTGTATGAGATCTACAGCCCTACACTGATGAGAAAACATTGTGACGCATCAAGAGTCGTTTTGTAATTGGATTGTGACTCCCTGAATCAAAACGGCATTGAATCATGGTGTAAAACACGACCACCGGATGTTTGATGAGTGGTACTCACCTTCACTTATAAACTTCTCCATCTGGTCTTTAAAGGGCTGCAGATGTTCTTCTGTGGTGCCGGAGCAACACTTCTCCACCTCTGCCACGCACGCTGGAACACAATTGAAGTCATTTCAACACTTACAATTTAGCTCGAAAAGGAAAGTTTGTCAAGGCAACCTTTGATAAAGCCTTTAAAGGTTCTCTAGGTGTTGTGTGCAGAACGGTGTAAGCTATTCGGTGTGACCACCTGTGCCTTTAAAACAGCCCCAATTCTGCAAGATGCACCTGGACACGGTTTGTCTTGGTTGTCGGCAGATCGGATGTTCCAAGCGTCTTGGAGAATTCGCCACAGTTCTTCTGTCTGTTTCAGCGGTCTCAATCGCTTCTGTCTGTTTATATAATCTCAGACTGACTCGATGTACTGTGGGGGTCACTGCGGGAGTCACTGCGGGGGGGGGGGGGGAGTCACTGCGGGAGTCACTGCGGGGGGGGGGGGGGGGGCACTGCGGGAGTCACTGCGGGGGGGAGGGGGGGGTCACTGCGGGGAGTCACTGCGGGGGGGGGGGTCACTGCGGGAGTCACTGCGGGGGGGGGGGGGGTCACTGCGGGAGTCACTGCGGGGGGGGGGGTCACTGCGGGAGTCACTGCGGGGGGGGGGGGTCACTGCGGGAGTCACTGCGGGGGGGGGGGTGTCACTGTAAGGAGTCACTGTTGGGGGGGGGGGGGTCACTGTAAGGAGTCACTGTGGGGGGGGGGGTCATTGTAAGGAGTCACTGTGGGGGGGCACTGCGGGAGTCACTGTGGGGGGGGGTCACTGTAAGGAGTCACTGTGGGGGGGGTCACTGCGGGAGTCACTGTGGGGGGGGTCACTGCGGGAGTCACTGTGGGGGGGGGTCACTGCGGGAGTCACTGTGGGGGGGGTCACTGTAAGGAGTCACTGTGGGGGGGGGGTCACTGTAAGGAGTCACTGTGGGGGGGGTCACTGTAAGGAGGTCACTGTGGGGGGGGTCACTGTAAGGAGTCACTGTGGGGGGGGTCACTGCGGGAGTCACTGTGGGGGGGGGTCACTGTAAGGAGTCACTGTGGGGGGGGTCACTGTAAGGAGTCACTGTGGGGGGGGTCACTGCGGGAGTCACTGTGGGGGGGGTCACTGCGGGGAGTCACTGTGGGGGGGGGGGGGTCACTGTAAGGAGTCACTGTGGGGGGGGGGGGGGGTCACTGTAAGGAGTCACTGTGGGGGGGGGGTCACTGCGGGAGTCACTGTGGGGGGGGGGGTCACTGCGGGGGAGTCACTGTGGGGGGTCACTGTAAGGAGTCACTGTGGGGGGGGGTCACTGTAAGGAGTCACTGTGGGGGGGGGGTCACTGTAAGGAGTCACTGTGGGGGGGGTCACTGCGGGAGTCACTGTGGGGGGGGGTCACTGTAAGGAGTCACTGTGGGGGGGGGGTCACTGTAAGGAGTCACTGTGGGGGGGGGTCACTGTAAGGAGTCACTGTGGGGGGGGTCACTGCGGGGGGAGTCACTGTGGGGGGGGGGTCACTGTAAGGAGTCACTGTGGGGGGGGGTCACTGTAAGGAGTCACTGTGGGGGGGGTCACTGCGGGAGTCACTGTGGGGGGGGGGTCACTGCGGGAGTCACTGTGGGGGGTCACTGTAAGGAGTCACTGTGGGGGGGGGGTCACTGTAAGAGTCACTGTGGGGGGGAGTCACTGTAAGGAGTCACTGTGGGGGGGGGGTCACTGCGGGAGTCACTGGGGGGGGTCACTGTAAGGAGTCACTGTGGGGGGGGTCACTGTAAGGAGTCACTGTGGGGGGGGGGGTCACTGTAAGGAGTCACTGTGGGGGGGGGGGGTCACTGTAAGGAGTCACACCGGGAGTCACTGTGGGGGGGGGGGGTCACTGTAAGGAGTCACACCGGGAGTCACTTTTATGTCTAGATTTGACTCTTTTAGCGTTTCAATATTAAACTGAGAAAAATACGAATTATTGCATGTTTTAAACTATGATCATTTAGAGAAAGAATGATAAATAATAAAGTGTGTTCAACAGTTAGTGTACTTGATGACCAAGTGGACAAAAGTGTCCGTGAAGAGCCTGAAATATGACAAATATCACTTTATCAGCCATCATTTCCAATCAAGCTGTGAAAAATATTATTCACTTGTGTATTTAGGACACATAAAATGACTTTAAATGGCAAACCTCCTGTGATCATGAACACACACTGACGGACGCTGTTAAAGGACAAACTCGAGGTTTAAAAATAAATCCTGTATATGAATCATTTAGCAAACTGGATTTCAAATCGGATTCATTTTGGGGAATTCTGGAACAGCACAATATTAATGTTGCTTCCACATCTCAAAACCACATGTGATGACTCTCTTGACCTTTGACCTGAGGGGTCAGAGAGCCGTTTGAGATGCTTGTGTGTTCATCAACGCTGCCCAGCGGCATCAAAACGTTCATGCAACACGGCCGTAAAGGACCATGCACCAGTCAGACCCCCCTCCCCCCCCCCCCCCCCCAAGTCAAAGGTGATCCGAAGGCGAAACGGCCGCGATGTTGAGCACGACTCGAGCATTAGAAGAATTCAAAGTGTGCACCGGTTAACCTCAGATTAAAGGGTGCAGAAGTGAGGGACGGACTTCTTTCCCAGGAAACAATCTTTCATTCTCAGCTAAAACACGCCGCAATTAGTGCGATTACGTCACAGGAAGCAGTCTGAGCAGAACCAATATAGAGTCAAGAGATCCTCCCGACCAGCGGCTTATGAACGCAGTTTCATTCCTGCGGTCAAACTCTGTCTCAGAGCGTGCATTAATGACATTAATGATCTAAAAAATAAACAATTCCATATAATCATCTAAATAATTATAAATATAATAAATGCAATTTTGGCATTCACAAAGTGGCTTTAGAATATATATTTAATATATTGTTTATTTCTGTATCATTGAACATAAGCCCATTATTAATCCACAGATCCATTTTACTGATTTGATCAATCCGTCCGAGTAAACCATGTTCTCCAAAGATCTCTTGCATTCTGTATCCATATAATTGCATTATAGAACTTAAAACAATTAATGCATTTAATAATGCAAATCATAATTATAAATGTATATATATATATATATAAAATTTAATGCATTTAATGCAAATGACAATTATTTATATATTTATAATTTAAAACAATTACTGCAATTAATAATTAATGCAATTCATAATTAATGCAATTAATAATTATAAATATATAATTTAATGCAAATGACAATTATGTATATATAATTTAAAACAATACAATTAATAATTAATGCATTTAATAATTAATGCAATAATTAATGCAAATAATAATTATAAATATATATAATTTAATGCATTTAATGCAAATGACAATTATTTATATATTTATAATTTCAAACAATTAATGCAAATAACAGTGATATATATAATAAAACAATTAATGCATTTAATGCAAATGACAATTATTTATATATTTTTTAAATTAATGCATTTAATAATTAATGCAAATAACAATGATATATTTAATATAATTAATGCATTTCATAATTAATGCAATTAATAATTAATGCAATTCATAATTATAAATATATATATAATTTAATGCATTTAATGCAAATGACAATTATTTACATATTTATAATTTCAAACAATTAATGCAAATTACAGTGATATATAATAAAACAATTAATGCATTTAATGCAAATGACAATTATTTATATATTTTTTAAATTAATGCATTTAATAATTAATGCAAACAACAATGATATATTTAATATAATGAATGCATTTAATGCAAATTACAATGACATATATAATTTAAAACAATTAATGAAATTTATAATTAATACAAATAACAGTTATATACACACAGATTATTAATTGCATATTTTTTATAATAATGTTTTTATTATTTTACATTTAATTTCTATTATTATTTTACAAGATATAATTATTTAATATTTATTATCTATATCAGGGGTCGTAACCCATGGCACACAGACGGGTAAATGACTGGCACGCCAGCAGCGGCAAGAGTCGACTTTTATTTACATCATCTGAAGGCGACATTACCTGATTATTAATGCAATAACCACGTCATCTCTATA
>JAVLUX010000167.1:235000-242500 GCA_032164185.1 Moxostoma hubbsi | reverse complement strand
ATATGGCAGTTGTGTGTGTAATAATTACAAATATGCACATAATGATGATTTGGGAGTTTTCACTGCGCACACACACACACACACACACACACACACACACCAAAAAAAAATACAAAATTATATTTTTTAAATTGGCCCCATTGACTTCCATTGTAAGTGTCTCACTGTACACAGATTTGTGCTTTAAAAAGAGGGCGGAGTCAAATATATATTTTTTTTTACATTTTTTGGGGTGATGAACATTAGGACACACATGCTGGGCATTGAGCTCATCTTTAACTGAACCCAAAATATTCCTTTAAACATCACATAAAACACGTGAACTGTGATTGGTCTCTTGACATGTCAGTCACATGGTCACTTCCTGTGTAAGGGGGGCGGTTCTTGTGCAGAGTAAGTCATCATGCTGATAGTCAAAATCAACTTTTTTTTTTTTCTTTTTTTTTTTTTACTCCACTCGTGCACGCGATTATTTGGGCTGTTAGTCGTAATCAAAGCAGCGTAAAAGTGTCACCGTCTCACGGGTTTCCCGCTCATCTCCGCTAAACAACAGAATCTGTGTTTGAAGCAGCTAATGATGTCCTGCGGTGTTTGTGCTCAGACATGATCCCTCAAATCATGCGTGTTGTTGAGGTCACGTGTGCCATGTTCACCTGGCGCAGGACAATAAACCATCAATACTTCAGGAAACACATGGAAGAGCATCTGGATGTCTGAAGCGCTTCATCATCATCATCATCATCACGCTGACATGTGACTGTTTTACTCACATCCCGCAGGAATGTAATATCAGTAATTACACTCTCGTTTCAATCCAACACATTTAATCACCAGACGAGAGATTAAAGCACAACTGATGTTTGGAGTGTCTGAAGCTCTGCTAAACGTCACACACACATCCCCAAACGCATTATTACAATAAATGTGGAACCGCTGCAGGAATGTGCCCTGAATGCTGGAAAACTACACGGGCAATAAACTGCCAACATGGTCTGCAGGCAGCTGGCGAGCGCTTGGTCACATTAACATCAGAGCTGCCATTACAAATACAGTTTTAAAGCATCACTGGATAAACCCGTTACAAGACAGGGAGGAGCTTAAACACGTCTGTTCCCTCGCAATCACTGACTTTATGATGTACTTCAGTCACCGATTTATTTAAAAATATATATGTATGCAACTATATGATCCCTTTGCGAAACGGTTTGATGATTTTACAGCAGTGACTCGATGACACAAATGTACATCATCAGTATTATGTGGAATCTGTACATTAAACACAGGTGGTTGTTTTTGTCTATTGTGTGAAATTGGCCGGTTGCTAGGGAGGGTACAGTCACATGGGGTAACCAAATTGGCCCGGTTGCTAGGGAGGGTAGAGTCACATGGGGTAACCAAATTGGCCCGGTTGCTAGGGAGGGTAGAGTCACATGGGGTAACCAAATTGGCCCGGTTGCTAGGGAGGGTAGAGTCACATGGGGTAACCAAATTGTCCCGGTTGCTAGGGAGGGTACAGTCACATGGGGTAACCAAATTGTCCCGGTTGCTAGGGAGGGTAGAGTCACATGGGGTAACCAAAATGTCCCGGTTGCTAGGGAGGGTAGAGTCACATGGGGTAACCAAATTGTCCCGGTTGCTAGGGAGGGTAGAGTCACATGGGGTAACCAAATTGTCCCGGTTGCTAGGGAGGGTAGAGTCACATGGGGTAACCAAATTGACCCGGTTGCTAGGGAGGGTAGAGTCACATGGGGTAACCAAATTGGCCCGGTTGCTAGGGAGGGTAGAGTCACATGGGGTAACCAAATTGGCCCGGTTGCTAGGGAGGGTAGAGTCACATGGGGTAAACCAAATTGGCCCGGTTGCTGGGGAGTGTAGAGTCACATGGGGTAACCAAATTGTCCCGGTTGCTGGGGAGGGTAGAGTCACATGGGGTAACCAAATTGTCCCAGTTGCTAGGGAGGGTAGAGTCACATGGGGTAACCAAATTGTCCCGGTTGCTAGGGAGGGTAGAGTCACATGGGGTAACCAAATTGGCCCGGTTGCTAGGGAGGGTAGAGTCACATGGGGTAACCAAATTGGCCCGGTTGCTAGGGAGGGTAGAGTCACATGGGGTAACCAAATTGGCCCGGTTGCTAGGGAGGGTATGGATGTTTGCATTACCAACACTGTATTTAATATGTATATTTTAATATGTACTTCGGAGGAGAACACTGGGAACACTGGCATCCATTATATGAGGTAATAATGTTATTTTCCCTTTATTACACACTGAATTTCTCACAATCACTTTGAATATTATTGTGTTTGTAATGTGTCCCAATCAACCCTACACCCTTGAGTTCAACTACGGGTCCTGCAGTAACGGTGTGGTTCATTAACGGATGGATATTTCCCTCCCTGTCCTCTAAGGACGGCGCTCCGTTTAAGCGGTCACGGCTGGTTGCGTGTCTCACTGAAGTGTTCAAACACAAGGTTTGGTTTGTGTAATGAGTTTGAGTGAAGGGTCAGTGATTCTTCTCTTTCCTTCCTGTATCAACTTAAACTTGCTGCTGTGACTGACAAGCATTACTGGCCATCGGAGTCTCTCTTTCCACCTGTCTGCCTGTCCTGTCTCTCTGTCTGTCTGCCAGTATTCCTGTCCTGTCTCTCTGTCTGTCTGCCAGTATTCCTGTCTGTCTGCCTGACTGTCTGTCTGCCAGTATTCCTGTCCTGTCTCTCAGTCTGTCTGCCCAGTATTCCTGTCTGCCTGACTGTCTGTCTACCAGTATTCCTGTCTGTCTGCCTGACTGTCTGTCTGCCAGTATTCCTGTCCTGTCTCTCTGTCTGTCTGCCAGTATTCCTGTCCTGTCTGTCTGCCAGTATTCCTGTCCTGTCTGTCTGCCAGTATTCCTGTCCTGTCTGTCTGCCAGTATTCCTGTCCTGTCTGTCTGCCAGTATTCCTGTCCTGTCTGTCTGCCAGTATTCCTGTCCTGTCTGCCAGTATTCCTGTCCTGTCTGTCTGCCAGTATTCCTGTCCTGTCTGTCTGCCAGTATTCCTGTCCTGTCTGTCTGCCAGTATTCCTGTCCTGTCTCTGTCTGTCTGCCAGTATTCCTGTCTGCCTGACTGTCTGTCTGCCAGTATTCCTGTCCTGTCTCTGTCTGTCTGACTGTCTGTCTGCCAGTATTCCTGTCCTGTCTCTCTGTCTGTCTGCCCAGTATTCCTGTCTGCCTGACTGTCTGTCTACCAGTATTCCTGTTTGTCTGCCTGTATTCCTGTCCTGTCTCCCTGTCTGTCTGCCAGTATTCCTGTCCTGTCTGTCTGCCAGTATTCCTGTCCTGTCTGTCTGCCAGTATTCCTGTCCTGTCTGTCTGCCAGTATTCCTGTCCTGTCTGTCTGCCAGTATTCCTGTCCTGTCTCTCTGTCTGTCTGCCAGTATTCCTGTCTCTCTGACTGTCTGTCTACCAGTATTCCTGCCTGTCTGTCTGTCTGCCTGACTGTCTGTCTACCAGTATTCCTGTGTGTCTACCTGACTGTCTGTCTGTCTACATGCCTGACTGTCTGTCTGTCCACCAGTATTCCTGACTGTGTCTACCAGTATTCCTGTCTGTCTGCCTGACTGTCTGTCTATCTACATGCCTGACTGTCTGTCTGTCTACCAGTAGTCCTGACTGTGTCTACCAGTATTCCTGTCTGTCTGCATGCCTGCCTGTCTCTGTCTGTCTCTCTGCCTGGCCTGTCTTGTCTCTCTGCCTGTCTGCCTGTGTGTCTTGTCTCTGTCTGTCTCTCTGCCTGTCTGCCTGTGTGTCTTGTCTCTGTCTGTCTCTCTGCCTGGCCTGTCTTGTCTCTCTGCCTGTCTGCCTGTGTGTCTTGTCTCTGTCTGTCTCTCTGCCTGTCTGTCTTGTCTCTGTCTGTATGCCTGTCTGCCTGTCCTGTCAGCCTTGTCTCTCTGCCTGTCTGTCTGTCTTGTCTCTCTGTCTGTCTGCATGCCTGTCTGCCTGCATGCATGTCTGTCTGTCTCTCTGCCTGTCCTGTCTGTCTGCATTCCTGTCTGCCTTGTCTCTGTCTGTCTGCATGACTGCCTGCCCGCCTGTCTGCCTGTCTCTCTGCCTGTCCTGTCTGCCTGCATGCATGTCTGTCTGTCTCTCTGCCTGCATTCCTGTCTGCCTTGTCTCTGTCTGTCTGCATTCCTGTCTGCCTTGTCGCTGTCTGTCTGCATGACTGCCTGCCCGCCTGTCTGCCTGTCTGTCTCTCTGCCTGTCCTGTCTGCCTGCATGCCTGTCTGTCTGTCTCTCTGCCTGTCCTGTCTGTCTGCATTCCTGTCTGCCTTGTCTCTGTCTGTCTGCATGACTGCCTGCCCGCCTGTCTGCCTGTCTGTCTCTCTGCCTGTCCTGTCTGCCTGCATGCCTGTCTGTCTGTCTGTCTCTCTGCCTGTCCTGTCTGTCTGCATTCCTGTCTGCCTTGTCTCTGTCTGTCTGCATGACTGCCTGCCCGCCTGTCTGCCTGTCTGTCTGTCTCTCTGCCTGTCCTGTCTGCATGTCTGTCTGTCTCTCTGCCTGTCCTGTCTGTCTGCATGCCTGTCTGTCTGCATGCCTGTCTGTCTGCATGCCTGTCTGTCTGCATGCCTGTCTGTCTGCGGATGTTTGTGTCTGGTTCACTCTGTAATTAAGATCTGTTCAAACAGCAGAAAAAGAAAAACATACAAAGTCTCCTTCAGTGCAGCACTCAGGCAGCTTTAATGCAGCTTATGATGGCGCGTTTGCCGTCTGACCCATCGTTCCCGTATACATCAAACGCCATCTTACAGCCGCTGGCGTCTCGCTGACGCATCTGTATATTGTCTTTTGATATCTGCATTTGAAGGCGCTGAAAGCTGCTTTATATTAAAAGTATTTACACTTAAGAACACAGTCAACGGGATGCAGAGGGAGGCCGTGTGGAGGCGGCGGCGGTTAATCACCGCGTGTGAAGTGCTGTGTACATGGAGCGAACGGGACGGCTGTGATTGATTGTATGATGACGCTTCACGGAGATGAGAACTTTCCAGAGTTTATATTCACGCTTGTCGCTGCGCACGACGCCGAGTAAAACGTAAGCGTTCAAGCACATTTCTCTCTGTTGTCTCCGTGAAAGCTGATATAAAAATGTAAAATAAAAATAATAAAAAAGCCCTTTGTCCAGAAAACCTCCAAAAAAAAAACATGGAATGATGTGACATGAGCTGCAATGTGGAGAACATCAAATTTCACTTACGTTCTCATAAAGCGCCTGTAACGTCTCCAGATCAACCACGGTGTTGTCAAGATTCAGAATCGCTGGAGACACAAATCATCATCTGTTATAATCAGTCATTACAGAACAAATGCACAAACCTCACAGATGAAGCATTTACAGACACCTAATCTGTGTAAAATCAACACGATCAGCAATGGAGTGCTTGTGTTAGAATATTTAAGTCCTTTACTATAAATCTCCACTTTCACTTTCACATTCTTTCATTTTTGGTGATTCGCATTCTTCTTCACACCCACATCTATCATATCACTTCTGAAGACATGGATTAAACCACTGGAGTCTTGTGGATTACTTTGATGCTGCCTTTATGTGCTTTTTGGAGCTTCAAAGTTCTGGTGGTCACCATTCACTTGCATTGTACAGACCTACAGAGCTGAAACATTCTTCTAAACATCTTCATTTGTGTTTTGCAGAAGAAAGTCACACACATCTGGTATGACATGGTGAGTAAATGATGAGAATTTTCATTTTTGGGTGAACTGTCCCTTTAAGGAAATTAGCCGTGGCTTCACGACAGTAACCAGATTTTAACCAATGATCTCCCTGGTAACCATCATTATAACACAGGAACACCTGCAGAGTTAACAGTTCATCTGCTGTGCAAGTATGTTTTTCAAAGCTGTGGGTGCCCCAACCCGTGAAATCCAGCTTGTGCAATTCTACAAGAGTATTAATGAGTGTGTGTGTGTCTGTGTGTGTGTAATTAAAAGCCGCTCTAAAATGCGACACACAGACGCCAGATCTGTGGATCAGAACTCTTAAATTCTCAAAAATGGTGAGAAAGAAAAAGAGCGAGATTAAAACGAGACAGTGAGACGACTGCTGGTTCAAGGCAGTACCAGGACACACACACACTCACTCACACACACACACACACACACACACACACATATATATACACACACACACACACACACACATATATACACACACACAGTCTCACACACACACTCATATATATACACACACACAGAGTCTCACACACACACACTCATATATATACACACACACAGAGTCTCACACACACACACTCATATATACACACACTCATATACCCACACACACTCGTATATATACAGTCTCACACAAACACACACACTCATACACAACAATATACACACACACAACCATATATATATATATATATATACACACACTCCTACACACACACACACACACACACACACAAGTCATATACCCACACATCTATACACACACACACAGTGTATATATACACACACACACACACACACACTCCTACACACACACACACAAGTCATATACACACACACACTCTTCTGCTCTGTTAAACTCAAACCTCAGTTGTTCCCACCCATCGCTGTAAGCCGCTTTAACACCCCGCGATGAGTCTGGGGCAATTAACCACATGAGCTGCCCCGCCTCGAGCCCCGAGTGTCAGGACTGACGACTTACTACACCTCTGAAAATAACTTAAGCAACTTAACACATAGGGTGCACTGACCTTTGACCTGCAGAGCGAGCGAGCGCACACACACACACTCAAGGATTAAATGTCACTTGTTTTTGTGACGTTTAGAGGCCGGTCATAAACTGACATAAACAGAAGTGGTACTTCTGCAAGTATGTGGGGCAACTGTGTGTCTCACTTTCAAAGATCTGATGCCCACTCCGCACTCATCCGCCCTCAGTATCCCACAGTACAGTTAGTTTATGCAAATGAGCGTCCCATAGCTGCCTGAATGGACTATAACTATATTTGAGGGGTGGAGCCGTGAACTCTTCTGGCTAATATTGCCCACAATCCCTTGCTTGATGGGAGTTTGACGGCTTATTGTTTTCTTAAAGGGACAGTTCACCAAAAAAAATGTAAATCCCCTCATTATTTATTCACCCTCATGTCATCCCAGAGTTTGACTTTCTTCTGCAGAACACAAAAGATGATGTTTAGAAGAATATTTTAGCTCTGTAAGCGAATGTAACCACCAGAACTTTGAAGCTCCAAAAAGCACATAAAAGCAGCATAAAAGTTAAGACAAGACTCCAGTGGTTTAATCCATGTCTTCAGAAGTGATATGATAGGTGTGGGGGACAAACCAAACAATATTTAAGTCCTTATTTACTATAAATCTACACTTTCACTTTCACATACGACTCCAGTGTTTTAATCCATGTCTTCAGAAGTGACATGATAGGTGTGGGTGAGAAACAGATCAATATTTAAGTGCTTTATTACTATAAATCTCCAC
>JAVLUX010000167.1:212500-230000 GCA_032164185.1 Moxostoma hubbsi | reverse complement strand
ACATTTATGTGCTTTAAAGCTCTGGTCACCATTCACTTGCACTGTATGGAGCAACAGAGCTGGAATAGTCACACACACACCTGGGATGAGTAAATGAGTGCACTGACACGTTTGAATTAAATCACTTTAAGGATTCGGTCGTTTACTTTTATGCCATAAAGTACTTCAGAACCGCGTTGATGTCAAATATAAGATCTCCCTCTTTAAGGAAAAACAGTTCTAGATTCCTGAAGAGAGGAATAAAGCGGTGACTAACAGAGAAATGCTCTTTTTAATTAGACCGGAAACTCTGGTAAACAAATGATCTTTCGGTTGATGTGTGTGTGTTCTGCCGTCCCGCTGCCAAAACACAAGCGCAAACATTACAGCCGACAGAAGCGGAACCACAGGCCGCTCGCTCGCTCTCCGCGGCTCTAATCAACCTTTAAACCTCTTCAGAAGAAATATGCAGCCTGTGAGCGACTGACGAAGAAGAAAAATAATGATGCTTTAAGTATTTTATTGTCCAAACTTGGAAAAGTTCAGCCAAAGCGTCGCGGGGCAAAACTGCTGGCGTGCCCGGTACAATTACGCCAAACAAAAACACATTACTCCATCAAAAGAAAACGTAGCTGGGCAATTATTGCAATCATTATTCCCGTCTGGGATCATGTTTAAAATATGAGATCAAAACAAAAGGCTGTTTTTAGACCAGGCGATTGTACATTCAACGGGAGATGCGGCCACTGACGCTAAAAACGGCGAAATAAATTACCTCCAGATCCCCAAAACATGATGAGAGCAAATCATCCGAGGACACGGGGCTCCAAAATTACCATTTCAATCACAAAACCCTCGACACACGCTAAAACAAACATGACCTGGAAACTTTCCTCAGTTCCTTCAGGATCAAATCACTTTCTCCAGTATTTTATTGGTAAAAGCTGACAGGAACGAGCTTGTGCGGATGCGTGCGGACGTCTGTAGCCGTATCAAACACTTCTGCGGCGCTCGGAGGAAAGAAGCCCCTGAACCCGCTCCACAGCCGGACAGCACAACACACACACACACACACAGCAGGACAGCACAACAGCACAACACACACAGCCGGACAGCACAACACACACACAGCACAACACACACAGCCGGACAGCACAACACACACACAGCGCACAACACACACACAGCGCACAACACACACACAGCGCAACACACACACAGCGCAACACACACACAGCACAACACACACACAGCACAACACAACACACAGCCGGACAGCACAACACACAGCCGGACAGCACAACACACAGCCGGACAGCACAACACACAGCCGGACAGCACAACACACAGCCGGACAGCACAACACACACAGCCGGACAGCACAACACACACACACAGCACAACACACACACACAGCACAACACACACACACAGCACAACACACACACACAGCACAACACACACACAGCACAACACACACACAGCACAACACACACACACACAGCAGGACAGCACAACACACACAGCAGGACAGCACAACAGCACAACACACACACAGCACAACACACACACAGCACAACAGCACAACACACACACAGCGCACAACACACACACACAGCGCACAACACACACACACAGCGCACAACACACACACACAGCGCACAACACACACACACAGCGCACAACACACACACAGCACAACACACACACAGCACAACACACACACAGCACAACACACACACAGAACAACACACACACAGCACAGCACAACACACAGCACAGCACAACACACACACAGCACAACACACACACAGCACAACACACACACACACAGCCGGACAGCACAACACACAGCCGGACAGCACAACACACAGCCGGACAGCACAACACACAGCCGGACAGCACAACACACACACACAGCCGGACAGCACAACACACACAGCACAACACACACACAGCCGGACAGCACAACACACACACAGCCGGACAGCACAACACACAGCCGGACAGCACAACACACACACACAGCCGGACAGCACAACACACACACAGCACAACACACACACAGCACAACACACACACAGCCGGACAGCACAACACACACACAGCACAACACACACACACACGCACAACACACACAGCCGGACAGCACAACACACACACACACAGCCGGACAGCACAACACACACACACACAGCCGGACAGCACAACACACGGACAGCACAACACAACACACACACAGCCGGACAGCACAACACAACACACACACAGCCGGACAGCACAGCACAACACACACACAGCCGGACAGCACAACACACACACAGCACAACACACACACAGCACAACACACACACAGCACAACACACACACAGCACAACACACACACAGCACAACACACACACAGCACAACACACAGCACAACACACACACAGCACAACACACACACAGCACAACACACACACAGCACAACACACACACAGCACAACACACACACAGCACAACACACACACAGCACAACACACACACACAGCCGGACAGCACAACACACACACAGCCGGACAGCACAACACACACACAGCCGGACAGCACAACACACACACAGCCGGACAGCACAACACACAGCCGGACAGCACAACACACACACACAGCCGGACAGCACAACACACACAGCACAACACACACACAGCCGGACAGCACAACACACACACACAGCCGGACAGCACAACACACACAGCACAACACACACACAGCCGGACAGCACAACACACACACAGCACAACACACACACAGCCGGACAGCACAACACACACACAGCACAACACACACACACACGCACAACACACACACACACAGCCGGACAGCACAACACACACACACACAGCCGGACAGCACAACACACACACAGCCGGACAGCACAGCACAACACACACACAGCCGGACAGCACAGCACAACACACACACAGCCGGACAGCACAGCACAACACACACACAGCCGGACAGCACAACACACACACAGCCGGACAGCACAACACAACACACACACACAGCACAACACACACACAGCCGGACAACACAACACACACACAGCCGGACAGCACAACACAACACACACACAGCCGGACAGCACAACACAACACACACACAGCCGGACAGCACAACACAACACACACACAGCCGGACAGCACAACACAACACACACACAGCCGGACAGCACAACACAACACACACACACACAGCCGGACAGCACAACACAACACACACACACAGCCGGACAGCACAACACACACACACACACACACACACAGCACAACACACACACAGCACAACACACACACAGCACAACACACACACAGCACAACACACACACACAGCACAACACACACACACAGCACAACACACACACAGCACAACACACACACACAGCACAACACACACACACAGCACAACACACACACAGCACAACACACACACACAGCCGGACAGCACAACACACACACACAGCACAACACACACACACAGCCGGACAGCACAACACACACACAGCCGGACAGCACAACACACACACAGCCGGACAGCACAACACACACACAGCCGGACAGCACAACACACAGCCGGACAGCACAACACACACACACAGCCGGACAGCACAACACACAGCCGGACAGCACAACACACACACACAGCCGGACAGCACAACACACACACAGCACAACACACACACAGCCGGACAGCACAACACACACACAGCACAACACACACACAGCCGGACAGCACAACACACACACAGCACAACACACACACACACGCACAACACACACAGCCGGACAGCACAACACACACACACACAGCCGGACAGCACAACACACACACACACAGCCGGACAGCACAACACACACACAGCCGGACAGCACAACACAACACACACACAGCCGGACAGCACAGCACAACACACACACAGCCGGACAGCACAACACACACACAGCCGGACAGCACAACACACACACAGCCGGACAGCACAACACAACACACACACACAGCACAACACAACACACACACACAGCACAACACACACACAGCCGGACAGCACAACACAACACACACACAGCCGGACAGCACAACACAACACACACACAGCCGGACAGCACAACACAACACACACACAGCCGGACAGCACAACACAACACACACACAGCCGGACAGCACAACACAACACACACACAGCCGGACAGCACAACACACACACACACACACAGCCGGACAGCACAACACACACACACACACACACAGCCGGACAGCACAACACACACACACACACACACAGCCGGACAGCACAACACACACACACACACACACAGCCGGACAGCACAACACACACACACACACACACAGCCGGACAGCACAACACACACACACACACACACAGCCGGACAGCACAACACACACACACACACACACACACAGCCGGACAGCACAACACACACACACACACACACAGCCGGACAGCACAACACACACACACACACACAGCCGGACAGCACAACACACACACACACACACAGCCGGACAGCACAACACACACACACACACAGCCGGACAGCACAACACACACACACACACA
The DNA here is from genome assembly GCA_032164185.1 of Moxostoma hubbsi. Taxonomy (NCBI): domain Eukaryota; kingdom Metazoa; phylum Chordata; class Actinopteri; order Cypriniformes; family Catostomidae; genus Moxostoma; species Moxostoma hubbsi. Next base: position 225,403 of record JAVLUX010000167.1, on the reverse strand, counting down.
GCCGGACAGCACAACACACACACACACACAGCCGGACAGCACAACACACACAGCCGGACAGCACAACACACACAGCCGGACAGCACAACACACACAGCCGGACAGCACAACACACACAGCCGGACAGCACAACACACACACACACACAGCCGGACAGCACAACACACACAGCCGGACAGCACAACACACACAGCCGGACAGCACAACACACACAGCCGGACAGCACAACACACACACACACAGCCGGACAGCACAACACACACACACACACACACACAGCCGGACAGCACAACACACACACACACACACACAGCCGGACAGCACAACACACACACACACACACAGCCGGACAGCACAACACACACACACAGCACAACACACACACACAGCACAACACACACACACAGCCGGACAGCACAACACACACACACAGCCGGACAGCACAACACACACACACAGCCGGACAGCACAACACACACACACAGCCGGACAGCACAACACACACACACAGCCGGACAGCACAACACACACACACAGCCGGACAGCACAACACACACAGCCGGACAGCAAGTCAAGTCAAGTCAAGTCAATTTTATTTGTATAGCACCTTTCACAACACACATCGTTTCAAAGCAGCTTTACAGAAGTTCAGCATTAACAGACGATAAAAATGTAATGTCTATAAAGTCGATAAATCATCATCCTTGTGCAGGGCTCCAAACTGCGACTAAAAATGGTCGCATTTATGACCAAATAAATTTATTTGTGAGTGTAATTTCTGTCAAGGTCGCCATTGGCGACAGTAAAAGTTTACTCCCTTTGATTTTAAAATTTGCATTACATTTCCCGAGATACATAAAAGTTTATATCAAAGAAATAGCGGGGAAAACGGAGTTCATTGCAGGAACTAACAATTTCAAAAAAGAGACTGTTAGAAAACACGGTGACAGTAACAAGCATAAAAATGCACGTGATCACATAATTGCGAAGAATGCTCCACAGACTACACTGTTAGCGAGCTGCGGGACGAAAAGGAATGGATGGAGTTAAAAAAATTTAAAATATTTGGCGCCTGTTTTTCCCCCTGTAGGAGCCATTGGCTCCTTAATTGATTTTTTTTTTTTTTGTTTGGAGCCCTGTTGTGGAATTAGATAAGATATGATTCTTTATCGTGTTTAAAAATAATTAAATAATAATTGTATTAATAACCCCAGTGACCAAGCCGAAGGCGACTGTGGCAAGGAACACAAAACTCCAAAAGATGATGGTTAATGGAGAAAAATAACCTTGGGAGAAACCAGACTCACTGTGGGGGCCAGTTCCCCTCTGGCTAACATCATGAATAATGTAAATAAGAATTATTTAGTCAAAAAACATAATTTAAAAAATTATTAAACTTATTAAGTGCTAAGGGTCAGTATTTAGACAGTGAATGTGTTTGAACTGCAAGATTAGTGACCAGTGTCTTTGCACAACACACAACACACACAGCCGGACAGCACAACACACACACACACACACACACAGCCGGACAGCACAACACACACACACACACACACACAGCCGGACAGCACAACACACACACACACACACACAGCCGGACAGCACAACACACACACACACACACACACACAGCCGGACAGCACAACACACACTGATGCCACATCTGTTGGGGACCCTAAAGATGCGTTCACACTGCCAGCGGCTTTATCACTGCAGGTCGCCAGTGGGCAACTAAATTAAATAATATATCAAATAAAATAATTAATATTTTATAATATAAAAAAATTTAATAGAATATATAAAAAAATATAAAATAATAGAATTTCATATATCAAATATAATATTTATAATATATAAAATAAATATAATAAAAAATATAAAATAATATATTTATAATATATAAAATATAATATATATCAAATAAAATAATCTAATATTTTTATAATATAAAAAAATTATAACAAATATAAAAATATATTTAGAATATATAAATATAATATAATTTCATATAAAATAATATTATGTAAAATAAGATAATTTAATATAATATAAAATATTTATCATATATAAAATAAAATCATATAATATAATTTCATATAATATAAAATATTTATAATATATAAAATATAATTTCAAATAATATAAAATATTATACATTTATAATATATAAAATAAAATTATATAATATATCAAATAACAATTTAATATAATATACAATAATATAATAGCTTTACAGGATGGGTGGGTTACAAAAGAAAACAAAACATGGAAAAAGTGCAACGCATCAAAAGTAAATCGGACAAATAAGAGATTTATTAGTTATTTATACATATATTGATAATTAAAATATTATTTCAAATGGAATACTTTTATATTTGACTGTCACTCACGTGTTTTAAACCTGAAAAGGAAATTAAATACCTGTTTTATTATATCAGCGAAGCTACATTTGAATAAATGCCTTTGATGTGGGCATGAAGAGTTTATGGTCATTAATCGTCATATTCATGAAACACACCCCTGAGCATGAGCATGCCCCTGAACCCCCCTAGAGGGTCACAAAAACCCTGTGGGAAACTCTACCCTCCCTAGCAACCAGGACAATTTGGTTACCCCATGTGACTCTACCCTCCCTAGCAACCGGCCCAATTTGGTTACCCCATGTGACTCTACCCTCCCTAGCAACCGGGCCAATTTGGTTGCTAAGGAGACCTGGCTGGAGTCACTCAGCATGCCTAATATCTGCTGATGCTCCCTAACATCTCCTTATTTTTCCCAGGTGTCGTCCCATCCAGGTACAGACCAAACTCAACCCTGCTTAGCTTCAGTAGGCAACCAGTCTTGAGCTACAGGGTGATGTGGCTGCTGCCAAAATTGAAATTTCTGCTTAAACTTTCCCATCTCTCTCTTATCTCGACCCAGACCAACAGCGTTGCTTCAATCTCGTTGTATGAACAGACAACAAAGCCTTCTTCTGGAGCGGGCAGTAATGCAGCACAAATGTTGTCGTTTGGTTTGCAGGCCTGCAGGGTCGGTCCAATCCGGTCCAGCTTTGATCAGCAGCCGCCCGAGTCCCTGTTCACTGAGATAAGAGCATCTCGAGACCGCCAAAGCTGCGGTCGCAACGCTATAGCGCTTGGAAGGTAACCGGGGTGAATGTTCACGGGTGGCAGCAAACATGTGCCCAGCCTGAGGCGGGTACAAGACAACACAGATCTGAGAAACGTAAACAAATGTGTGAGTGACGCAGTTCTCGAGTGATAACGAACGCATTCAAACATCACAATTAATTGATAATTATGCTGATCATCATTGGGGGGGGGGCAGATAGGATCCTGACATTTATACAGATGTAAAGTCATCTATGGAAGAATTCTGCTTTAACATTTTGGACTTCGAGATTCCACTGGACACAGAGCTAGGGATAGTGGAATCCGCCAACAGAGATAATCAATCCGAAAGCGAGGAGAAATGTTAAAACTTGCCATTTCGGAGTCTGTGTACCTCAACGATTGACGCTATCATCCCTGGAGTCGAAACCAGGGTGTGCTGAGTGACTCCAGCCAGGTCTCCTTAGCAACCAAATTGTCCCGGTTGCTAGGGAGGGTAGAGTCACATGGGCCGGTTGCTAGGGAGGGTAGAGTCACATGGGTTTACCAAATTGGCCCGGTTGCTAGGGAGGGTAGAGTCACATGGGCCGGTTGCTAGGGACGGTAGTCACACATGGGGAAACCAAATTGGCCCGGTTGCTAGGGAGGGTAGAGTCACATGGGGTAACCAAATTGGCCCGGTTGCTAGGGAGGGTAGAGTCACATGGGGTAACCAAATTGGCCCGGTTGCTAGGGAGGGTAGAGTCACATGGGGTAACCAAATTGGTCCGGTTGCTAGGGAGGGTAGAGTCACATGGGGTAACCAAATTGGCCGGTTGCTAGGGAGGGTAGAGTCACATGGGGTAACCAAATTGGCCCGGTTGCTAGGGAGGGTAGAGTCACATGGGGTAACCAAATTGGCCCGGTTGCTAGGGAGGGTAGAGTCACATGGGGTAACCAAATTGGTCCGGTTGCTAGGGAGGGTAGAGTCACATGGGGTAACCAATTATCAATTATCATTATCAATGAGTCACGTGATCAGATGCGCCGATTGACGGTCTCAGACGTGGAGGCGACTGAGACTCGTCCTCCAGCACGAGGACCTACTAAGTAGTGGGAATTGGGCTTTCCAAATTGGGGAGAAAAGGGCTACATTTTAAATTGCTCTCTCGCCCCCATAAATAAGAAAATAGAAGTCTCAAACCGGAAGTGTTCTGCAGGCACACTATACTTCCATAGGTACCCCTTATATTCAAACCCTTCCCATTATAAATTGACCCTAAAATTGGAGCTTTGAGCGATCTTGAGCGCTGCATCAGGACTGAAGTTAAGCCGTACGGAAGAATGTGCAAAATGTTTATATATGTACATGTACCTTATAATGTGCCAATGAGCTAGGACCGTCCTGAGCGGAGATAGTGAGGTTCCCAAAATCTGTTGTGCACCAAGACACAAAGATGGCCGCGGCAGTTAAACGGAGCAATCACTCCAAAAAACTAGGAACATTTTAAATGGTCAAAGAACCAATTTTAACAATTATTGGACCACTTGAGATGGGACTGGCCCATCTGTAACAGCGGAAGAATTCTGACAATGATTGAATTGTGTATTTAGGATATTTTAAATGTTAAATACTGTATTTGAAGCACGTTAAAAACATGACATTTCCATCGGCGTTATTTCCAGCACAGAGTTCAATTAAACAATACAGAATAAATGGGCAGAAATAGAGTCATTATTAAAATGTTTAAGCCTTTTTTTTTTTTTTTTTTTAAATATGACTTTTTTTGAATATCTGTTTTTCCTAAAATCAACTGTAGGGACATAAAAGTGCCTGTAGTTGAAGAAACACCCTTAAAGAACATTTCACGGGACGAACTGAGAATTTGAATGTTACAGCTCATGGCACTTCCACAAACACAGTGTGAATTACTGTCACTAAATAACATCGGCCTCGACACAGATCTGATGAAACGGTCGAGCGTTATGAACATTCCCAGATATTTACGAGCTGGAAAAAGCTTTAGACGTGATCTTATGCTCATATTTCCAACGAGTAAATTCCACGCTGGAATTCATCTCTCGTGCCCTGTGGTGCCAAGCGGTCGGGCATTTATTCAGCGCTGTCTGCACTGGAGCCGGAGATCTGTACACACACGTCAGCACTCAGTCATGGAAACAGTTTCTCTGCGTTCAAGCACTCGTAAACTCATAAAACTGTATTTAAGTTTCAGCAGCGCCTGCGAGTGACATCATACGGCGTCTGAGACATAACAGCGCTCGACCCGTGCCTGCAGCTCGAACCCGTGCCAGCCTGGCAGCAGACAGACGAGCATCCACACGCACACACACATACACACACACACAGTACACACACACTCATACTGTACACACGTACACACTCATACTGTACACACTTACACACACACACACACATACTGTACACACGCACGCACACACACTCATACTGTACACGCACACACACTCATACTGTACACACGCACACACACACACATACTGTACACGTACGCACACACACTCTCACTGTACACACGCACACTCACTGTACACACGCACACACACAGTGCACACACACACAGTGCACACACACACAGTGCACACACACACAGTGCACACACACACAGTACACACACACGCACACACTCATACTGTACACACGTACGCACACACACACACACACACTCGTACTGTACACACGTACGCGCGCACACAAACTCCTGTGTCATTTTTTAGATGGCCAAAATGCTCAATTTTATGTTTTTATTGTGTTACCATAGTAACGGCCTCACGCACCAGCCAGGCTGAGGGCAGGACACACACACACACACACACGCGTGTGGCAAGTATGTTGGTGGTCGTTTTTTTCCCATTTTTAACCGTAGCTTCCAAATTCTTACAGTTTAATAACCGTGACCAGTTTAAATCGCGGTTAATTGTGAAATTGGGTAATCGCGAATCCCAAGTCATGTAGTCAATGCCGTGCCAATGCCAGGAAATTACTTTTGACCTCAATAAAAATGAATGGGCCAAAAAAATATAGATTTTCTTTTCCTTAGCAACAGAGAGGTGCTTCTGCAAAACCAAAATGTACGCATTGTGTTAACCATTATATAACTATACATTAGAAGTCCCTTCCGGCCCACCCTCCGACTCACCTGTTTGGTCTTGGATCGGCTGATTGTATCTGAAAGTGGCTTCTTCTTTTCTTTAACGGCTGTTTTGGAGAAAAGTTCAACGAATTCCTCAAAATCCACGGATGGCTCTTCGATCTTCTCCCAAACAACAGAACTCGAGTCCCTGAAGACGATGACATCAGAGAACGAGCAGAAAGAGAAACATGTGTTACACTCTTCAATAGATTAAGGGTTCGATATTCACGACTGCGCTAGCAACAGTCAACGACTGCGCACAGCGTCTCTAACTATCTGTAGGTGTACTGTATGTTTGTTTATCCTCTTTTCTCCCAATGTTGGAATGCCCAATTCCCGCTACTTAGCAGGTCCTCGTGGTGGCGCGGTTACTCGCCTCAATCCGGGTGTCTCAGTTGCGTCCGCGTCTGAGAACGTCAATCCACGCATCTGATCGCGTGACTCGTTGTGCATGACACCGCGGAGACTCACAGCATGTGGAGACTCATGCTACTCTCCACGATCCACACACAACTCACCACACGCCCCATTGAGAGAACCACTAATCACCACCACGAGGAGGTTACCCCATGTGACTCTACCCTCCCTAGCAACCGGCCAATTTGGTAACCCCATGTGACTCTACTCTCCCTAGCAACCAGGACAATTTGGTTACCCCATGTGACTCTACCCTCCCTAGCAACCAGGACAATTTGGTTACCCCATGTGACTCTACCCTCCCTAGCAACCGGGCCAATTTGGTTACCCCATGTGACTCTACCCTCCCTAGCAACCGGGACAATTTGGTTACCCCATGTGACTCTACCCTCCCTAGCAACCGGGACAATTTGGTTACCCCATGTGACTCTACCCTCCCTAGCAACCGGGACAATTTGGTTACCCCATGTGACTCTACCCTCCCTAGCAACCGGGACAATTTGGTTACCCCATGTGACTCTACCCTCCCTAGCAACCAGGTCAATTTGGTTGCTAAGGAGACCTGGCTGGAGTCACTCAGCATGCCCTGGTTTTGACTCTAAGGGTGATGGTCAGCGTCAATACTCAGACATACCCAGGCCCCGAAATAGCAATTTTTTAACATTTCCCCTCACTTTCGGGTTGATAATCTCTGTTGGCGGACCAGATAGGAATCTGAAATTTTCACAGAAACAAGTCATCTATAGTAGCATTCTGCTGTATAATTTGAGTTTAAGATTTCACTGGTTACAGAGCTAGGGCTAGTAGAAATCTGGGTTTTTGGTAGCAAAATTTGGTTGCTTAGATGACCTGACTGGAGTCACTCAGCACGCCCTGGTTTCGAACTCGCGACCCCAGGTGTGATAGTCAGCGGCAATACTCACTAAGCTACTAAGAGCCGCCGGTGTATTGTATATTAAGGAAGTGGCGCAAAGCACAATTTGCTATTTTCCTGAGAAATGTATAATTGCGCTAAAACGTTCCAAAAGCACGTCTGTTTTCAGCACAAAGTCTAAACTCAGTTCCTGCAATTGCAGTTTGTCGATTCCACCAGCAGGGGGTGATGAAGTCCAAACTCTGATAATATGGTGGAACATATGGAGCCGTTTTATGAAACGGAAACATGAGATTTGTATTAAACTATCTATAGGTCATGTTTATTATGATCTATTGTCTAACCTGTTGTCAGAGTGATTTTCTTGCAGTTGCCATTGTGCCTTTTACATTTTTTAGGAAATAAAAGTGAATGTTGTGGGTACTGAATTACTTTTTGGTGTGCAGCTGTATTCGTGTCCAGTAGAGCGGCTTCATGGGTCTCGGTGGTTCCATGAAACATTTGCGAGGCGGTTTCTCATGCGCTGCTCCGAGCGCGTACAGTCCCAGCGGCAGCGGAGGGGGAATAGATCCCGACCCAAACGGCAGATGAGCATATGCCCCGAGAGATGGAGGACCTGGAGGAGGAGGTGGTGGAGGTGCTGTACCAGCAGCAAGGATAGGGAGAGGAGGTGGCATCATTCCAGGTAGAGGTGGTGGTGGAGGTGGCATCATTCCAGGTAGAGGTGGCATCATTCCAGGTAGAGGTGGTGGCGGAGGTGGCATCATTCCAGGTAGAGGTGGCGGTGGAGGTGGCATCATTCCAGGTAGAGGTGGTGGCGGCGGCGGCAATGAAGAGCCTGGAAGGGGAGGTGGTGGAGGAGGAGGTGCTGTATGGTTTTGAGCCAATAAACCGCCCTGCTGCTGCTGGCATTTGCACACAAACGTTTGAGATCCAGGTCCGGCCTGATCAGGGGCAGATTCAGTTCCTGACCCCAGCGAGGGCTCACTCTGCCTGGGCAGCGGCGTCTCCGTGAGGCCCTGCTCCAGTGAAGGCACTTTAAACCGAAAGCTCTCGTCCAACGGCGACGTCTGCACCGATTTCGCCTCCAGCAGCAGCAGAGCAGCGTTTTCAGTCTGTAGATCCACATGGCAGACGTCCGGGATGAGGAATTCCTCTCCGCCGCACTCCCGATCCTGCGTAAGGACCTCGCGCTCCACTAGAGGGTGCTGTTTCTCCAGCTCCGCGATTTTACTGCGCAGGTCTTCAATGGTTTGCTCCAGCAGTTCGATCACACAGACGTGCTCCTGTTTCAAATGCACCGTCTTCAACACCGACGACTCCTAGAGGCGCGGAAATAAATCAGGTTAGCTTGTCATTTTATTACATTTTTTACAGTGTGATATTTGAATATACCACAAAACACATAATTCACAGTATTGTTAGTTTATTCGCACTATTGTTTATATTGATTTTCCTCGTGTATCTCAAGAACAGAACGGTAAAAAGTTGTCAAATTTGGTAGTAACGTAGAGGACAGTTTTAAATTAAACCATGCCAAATTTGGGATCTGAAACCCTCTAGCGCCACCAACCTGACGCATGCCATTTAAGAGTGCACCCGACTAGCTTTCCCGCTATATTGCATTTTAAGCATTTCCCTCTACTCCAAAATACTGTCCGAGATCCATCAAAATTGCACTGAACGTCTTCAGAATTTGGCTGCGAGGATGCCAAATACGTGAGCCTGTATCTCAGCAATGTTTTTGGCGCACTGAAATGAAATATTGGTTTAAGCCGCCATCATCATCATCATCATCATCATCATCAGGGCTGGACTGGGAAGAGAAACCGACCCAGGATTTTACATAAAAGTTGTTAAGAGTTACCCCTTGGTGGTGGCGTAGTGGGCTAAAGCGCAGAACTCGTAATCAGAAGGTTGCTGGTTTGATCCCCACAGCCACCACCATTGTGTCCTTGAGTAAGACACTTAACTCCAGGTTGCTCCGGGGGGATTGTCCCTGTAATAAGTGCACTGGAAGTCACTTTGGTGGTGGTGTAGTGGGCTAAAGCACATAACTGGTCATCAGAAGGTTGCTGGTTCGATCCCCACAGCCACCACCATTGTGTCCTTGAGTAAGACACTTAACTCCAGGTTGCTCCGGGGGGATTGTCCCTGTAATAAGTGCACTGTAAGTCACTTTGGTGGTGGTGTAGTGGGCTAAAGCACATAACTGGTAATCAGAAGGTTGCTGGTTTGATCCCCACAGTCACCACCATTGTGTCCTTGAGTAAGACACTTAACTCCAGGTTGCTCCGGGGGGATTGTCCCTGTAATAAGTGCACTGGAAGTCACTTTGGTGGTGGTGTAGTGGGCTAAAGCACATAACTGGTCATCAGAAGGTTGCTGGTTCGATCCCCACAGCCACCACCATTGTGTCCTTGAGTAAGACACTTAACTCCAGGTTGCTCCGGGGGGATTGTCCCTGTAATAAGTGCACTGTAAGTCACTTTGGTGGTGGTGTAGTGGGCTAAAGCACATAACTGGTAATCAGAAGGTTGCTGGTTTGATCCCCACAGTCACCACCATTGTGTCCTTGAGTAAGACACTTAACTCCAGGTTGCTCCGGGGGGATTGTCCCTGTAATAAGTGCACTGTAAGTCACTTTGGATAAAAGCATCTGCCAAATGCATAAATGTAAATGTTTCTCATCCCCTTCTTGCATGGCATGTTCATCAGTGCTACACCGTTGCCCTCTACTGTCACCACGGTGAACTGCAGTCCTGCGGTCATGCTCAACACATGTTTAATTACACAAAATCACAAACTCTGGGAACTATTAAACATTCCTCCAGCAGGACGCTCCAAACAAACACAACCGGATGATCATAATTAAAATAATTCACATTAATTGACCGGAACGGCGTGCGTATGGGAATGAAACGTTCATTGAAGATTTCGGGTCTGATCGTCCCATTGATGATGAGAATGACAATAATCACGTGTTGTTTAAAGATCCAGACACAAACAACGGTTCAAAGAAACATTTAATGCATATTTCAGACAAAAGATTCATTTTGATTTATTTTCGTGGGATTGTAATTCAAAGCAGGTTAGAATGAGTCATACGTGCACCGGTGTAGTAACACGCGTGTAAATACGATGACATGTGAATATATGTCCACATAAATCATCATTTTCCATTTGAACTTGATGCATAATACTAAAATATTTATAATATTAACCAAACAAAAAGTATCTTTGTGTTTTAAATAACACATTTAAGTCAGATGGGCTTTACTGATAGAAAAACACAACATTAGGCAACGTAAAAAAAAACTTGGATTCAATCTTGAAGCTGAAATTATTTGAACTTTTATTTTGGTAGGATCAGAGTGTTTCAATGTTTCAAACTGATTTTAGAGGGAAAAAAAGGTGGTTTGAAGGAAAAGTTCTACCTGAAATTGCCCGATTTCCTCTTGCTGATGTTTCTTTAAATCCAAAACGACAGCTTGATGCTCTGAAACACACACACACACACACACACACACACACACACACACACACACACCACCCCGAGACAAGACAGACAGACACACACACACACACACACACACCAAGACAGACAGACAGACAGACACACACACACACACCCCGAGACAGACAGACAGACAGACAGACAGACACACAAAGACAGACAGACAGACAGACACACACACACACACCCACCCCCCCCAGACACACACACCCCGAGACAGACAGACAGACACAAACGCACACACCCCCCAGACACGTGGACACACGCACACACCCAGACAGACACACACACACACACAGACACACACACACCAAGACAGACAGACAGACAGACACACACACACACACACACACACCAAGACAGAGACACACAAAACGCACACACCCAGACAGACAAACACACACCCCCCCAGACACACACGCACACCCAGACAGAGAGACACACACACACACACCCCCACACCGAGACAGACAGACACACACCCACCCAGACAGACAGGCACGCACATATGCACGCGCGCACACCGAGACAGACAGACACACACACATCCCCCAGACACACACGCACCGCGACAGACAGACAGACACACACCCACCCACCCAGACGCGCACGCACACACACACCCACCCACACACGCACACACACACCCAGAAACACACACACAGAGAAACAGAAAGTTGAAGAAAATAATTACACATTAAATTCATCTGTGCTCTTATTTTGTAGTTTTGTTTGTGGATTTAGTTTAATGGTGCGTTCACACAAAGCGAAAACAAAATTAGCCTTGCATTGCTCACACGAGTATTAAATTAAATTAAAGAGGATTAAATTAGCATAAACTCGCGTTAGCGCAAGTAACGCGAACCCGCGAGTATTCCCACTTCCCTTCCGGAAAAGGACAGGAGGCGGGGCTTCTACGACAACATCATTCCGCCATCAAACATGGCCGACATCACAAGTCATCAAAACTACAAAACAGCACATTGAGATATGGGGCTCTTATAGAGTATGTAAACGTACTTCTGAGTCGAGACTACAGCACTAGGTTTAGCTGGGACATCCTATATGTTGCCCTCGTACGGGACACGCATCGCCCCATATTTAAGCGGCAAAACGCTCGATGGGGAGTTCAGTGCCCCCATTAATCATCAGCTGAATTATATGAGGAGTGTTTGTGTTGACGGACACAGATGTGAATAAAGTGAATTATGAGTCTGCTGCGGCTTGTTGCTAGGCAACGTCTCAATGGCTGCTAGTAAACAAACAAACAAACAACTAATGAAGACATCGGATGAAACGACACAAATGTTTTGAGATACTCACCCTCCTCTTCCTCTGCCGCTGTAAACGCAGGAAGAAAACAACCGAGTTTAGTCAGTGACAGTGATTTCCCTCCTCCTGGACTTTAATGGGTAATAATGGCGCACGTGATGACGTCATTGCGGCATGAGATTTGGTCTAACGACAGAAATCTGCCCTGAACCGTTTCCATTCAGAAATGTTTGTGTCGGATTCTCCTCACAGATGTTCCCGTTTGATTTCACGGGGAGATTATTGAGAATATTCACTGAAATGATCCAGTTTACTGTCATTATAATCAACTAATCAACAGTTGCTCTTCTGATGGGACTATCGGTCCTGATGTTGCGTCTGTCGCAGGTTGCCATCGGTTACGACCTGAAAGCGGATCATCGTGACCCTGTTCAAGTATTGTGTCAGTATCAGGATCATCATGTGACAGATATTAAAGAAACATTGATGCGTGGAATATCAGTGTTACATATATGATACATTCAAAGCATCGCCATGACGACGGCATCATGTCCCGCATGT